>JAJHSJ010000012.1:63869831-63923524 GCA_021015155.1 Magnolia officinalis
CTCGACTCGGTTCGACTCGTGTACCCTCTAGATGAGAGTAGATTTATAGAAGGGTGGATGAGAGGGAGAGTAGATGGAAGAGAGGGTGGACTTACAGGAACACCCAGTAGAGTATTTGAAAAGACTTTAACTAGTAGGTGGTCACCTGTAAGGCTCTCTACTATAGGGATTGACAACTGGTTAGGGATGCTTAAAAGCCTTTGGATTTTAAGCAGGTGATAGCATGGAGTATGGACTTACACGAATGCCTAGTAGAGTCTTTAAAAGGACTATACCGACACTTAGTCACCTATCAGGCTCTCTACCATAGGGAGACTTGCAACCGGTAGGGGCTATATTGACACCTATGAAAGCCTTTGGATTTTAAGGAGATGATACCACCCACAATGCCACGGCTAGAGTGGACTTGCAAGCATAGGTGGTCTTCCCTTAAGAGAAGTAGCAGCCTAAGATTTACTATCTCAAAAGAGGAACAAGATTTGCTCTCCTGATACCTTGAAAAGAAAACAAATGCTTACTAAAGACAACTCAAATTCACTCTTCTTTGTTAGGTAACGACCATTTGAGATCTACCATAATGTTGTTTAAAGGATGTAGCCTATCACCATTTGTGCCTTCCTTTTCTCTTCTTCACCATGGTTTCTTACAGGAAACTGGCACAGTAGTGATAAGATGGTTTAATTAATCCTTTGTTGACAAGTTCTTTTGCTTGGTTCTTTAATTCAACTTAATCCTCTTTGCTCTGCTTGATCGGCTGGACTGGAATGCTGTGGACATGGGGATGTGCTTTTGGTGAGTCTCGTTCCTATTTTTCAAGTGGATCTATGCAGCATCTTTTAAGAACTGTAATTTCAGCTATTGATGTTAAATGGGGTAGAGATTTGATAACCAGCCCTTTTAGATGGCTAACAATCTCATGCTTGTGCCCATCTTCTTCCTATTGTAGTGATTGTTTCATGATGTTGATGATAGAAGGGTTTCCTTGTAGCTTTTTTGACCTCATTTTCAGTAAGACCCATCTATTGTAAAGACAACTAGATTATCTAAGATAGTATAATGGCTCATTGTGTCGATTGTTATCATTCCTAGTCCTGCCTGATATCCTCCATCATCAAATCAAGTTGGTGACAATCACCTTTTGTCCAACTTTGAAGGGACTTCTAAGGGCCTGTTTGGGAACCTGACAACGACAACATAAGAAGAAGAAGAAGAAGAAGAAGAAGAAGAAGAAGAAGAAGAAAGTGGAAAACACATGGAAATGGAAATATCATTTCCGTGGAAAACTGTGAAAATGAAAACATGTAATACCTTGTTGTATTGTAACAATGCTTTCCATGGAAAATAATTACTTTTCCAAATTACGCTTTTTGGATCACCTCTTCCATTGAAAAGAAAACGATGGGTTTGCTCAGCTTGTAAATGTGGGCACAACAATGAGGCTACCATCTTCCAAAATATGCTACTATTCCACCTTAGCATCTCAATAGTGGGATCTGGTCAGGTTGATGGTTTGGATCAACCCATAATTAACCATTAACTGTTCCAAAATAGTAACCACTTCGCAGAACACAAACACCTGCAGACACAAAGCCATCCTTCTTAAGTGGGCCATAATGACTATGGGCATCATCCATACTCAATTCAAGAGTAGATTGTGAACCACAAACAACAACGTTTTGGGCATCATGTATGGTAACTGCTACCCCATTGGATCACCTGCAAAAATCATAACTTTGATTTCATATGTACAATCTACTTAGAGGTGTACATGAGTAAGTTCGACTTGGCCTGACCACTAGCCGACCCCGGCTCGAACTCAGCTTGGCTCGGTCCTCGAGCTTGACTGGTCAGCTCGGCTCAGTTCGGTCAACGACTCGGGCCAGTTCAAGCCGAGTTCGAGCCGAGATCGAGCCGAGTTCGCCTATACAACATTTTCACAAACACATGGACTGCATCTTCAAATTCTCACTGTATGTAAAACAGCTGTCGCTGTTTTACAGGTATTTCATCAAACACCTTGTAGGCAACATCAAAATAAAGAAAAAAGGGTATTTGTTTCATATACATACCTTCCTTGCCACCAGCCGACACTTCATTGAGTCATTTCATCAAACACTTGGTGAGCAACATCAATATCAAAGTAACCGAGTCACCAAACTAGTTCAATTCGAGTTCGATTTGAGTCAAGTCGAGCTCGGGCAAGCTCGAACTCGGTTCGAAATTTTTTCGAGCTCAAAAAATCAGCTCGACTCGGCTCAAACTCAGTTTCGAAAAGAGTCGAATCGAGCTTTTTCGAGCATGGTGTGCCGTAAAGGTCGTTACGGGGCCGTAAAGGTCATTACGTAAAGGTAACGGTGGCAACCGTTATACGTTATGTGGTCATAATGGCCGTAACAGCCATTATGGAAAGAAATGACCCGTAATTGTCGTTAATGACACGTTACATCCCCTATAAAGGCCATAATAGCCCCATAATGATTTATTACGGGACATATATGTTTTTCATACTTTTTAATCAACATTACGGGGCAGATACAAGTTTTTCGGGGGTTTTTTCAATAAAAAAATAAAAATAAAAAAGAGAGACCGTAACGGCCGTTATGCCCCATATCGTAAAGGTAACAGTGTGCCGTTACGGCCACCGTTACCGGAACACCTTGTTTTCGAGTTGAGTTGAGCGAGCTAACCGAGCTAACTCGGTTCGTGTATAGCCCCAAGTCTACTACCTAACTATACAATCAAACATGGGCATTATCTATCACAACTGAACCCTTAACAAAATATGATGGGTTGCACCTGCACAACTGAACTATAAACCCATCACCTGCATAAAAAGAAACACAATTTATGCAGAAAACACCATTAGAGCCATGCACAATTTTTCAGCTTATGAAATCCATGTGCAATCTTAAGTTGAAAATGAGAAGTTGGTGGTAAGTTATCTAACCTGTTTTGTTTTTTTTTTTTTTTTTGTTTTTAATTTTTTTTGTTTTTAAATATTTATTTATTTATTTTACACATGCACACACACCCCCACACACTCACGCCACGCACAACACCCCACAGCGCCTTGGGATTTCACCACCATGGGTACTCGAACCCTTGACCCGGTGTTGAAACTCCAGAGAGTCTACCACCCGGGTAAGAGCAAGGACCCAACTTATCTAACCTGTTGCTCTGTCTTAAGTTGCTCTACTTTGTACAGGAATAACATTTTATTAAAAATAAGCCACAACATAGGCACAAGGCGATATAGAATAAATGCTAAAAACATTCGTGTTGAGGTTGTAAAAGCTTTAGAGCTGTATCAACTTCATCTTCAGAATTTTGTGCAACTGTTTTCACTTCCACAACCCATCAAGGTTTTATAAAGCTTTGGAGTTGGAGCGGTATCAATGTAAGCTTTGAAATATTGTTTGACAGGTTTAACTTCCACAACTCATTGCACAGGTTCACCCCTGGGCGGCAGACAAAAGTTGTTGAATTGGTTAATAACTTCAGTCTCTGAACGATAACAGCGGAATCACGCTTTTCTAAACCAATAACCTGGGTATAACAATCCTCCTTGGTTGTGGATATACCCTGCCTGCCACCAATAAATACCACAGTATTTTGTCCCCACCATCAATATATAAATTTCTTACCAGTAACATAATAATCGAGATTGAAAAAAGCCATCACCATTCATCAATAAGTCAAAGGAAACCACAACGTTGTTATAAAACAAACATGCTTAAAGCATAACCTTGTAACCTATAAAACTCAAAAGTGAAAAAAAATGAAATATATGTCAAATAACCCAAGTCCAAAACAACAACCACCATTGTCACGCCCTGAAACTCGGGTACCTGAATAAGGTATTTAGGACCCGAATCCCAAGGATCGTGAGTTATAATATAATGATATTTATTACAATCCACGCAATTTAATCAAATTCAATAAATATTCAACGTCATCTAAAGGAAAATACTGCTGAAATGTTTATTAAATTTAACTCTTGATATATTTTTCTTCTACATTGAAATTTAGAATATAAACTAAACCTAAATAACAAAAACTGAATTGAATTTAAACTAATCTAATTTTCTAGAAAAATAAAAATAATAGTAGAGGCTGCCTGCTCGTAGTATTCCAGCTCCGCACTTGTGCATTTTTTTAGTAAGATGAGTATAATAGCCCAGTAGGGTCATTTCTACCCAAAATTTACATGTTAAGATAATATCAATTTTAACAATGAAGGAAAATAAAATACAGATAATGAAATTAACGACAGAATTGTGAAAATGCGATGCATGTAATATTTCCATGAATTCTCATAATAATTATATCATTTCTTACAACACCGTACTCAAGTGGATGGTCACGTTGCATTAACGCCTATGCACTAGTACCTCATGGTGCTGGACCCATTTATACGTTAGCTGGTCAGACTACTGCTCCAGTTGTACCTCTGACGTATGTCCACGCACACAATTGTACTCATACGCCGTACACAAAGGAGACTCCAAAGGATCCTATGGGTTCTAGGGTCTTTCACCCAAGGGACACAATTGCCCTACTTGCTGGCTTTAGGGTCTCTCACCCAAGGGACACGATCACCCTACTTGCTGATACAATTATACATATTTTTTTACAATTTAAATAATCAATAGATAAACATGAATAACATGAACAATTTTAATATCAACAAAAATAAATGATTAATAATTTAATAATCCAATTTCTACACTATAATGCAAGTTCTGAACGAGGTGCATAAATTTGTTAAATATCAGGTTCTCCATGAGCTCCACCCTTGAACAATAAATCTCACATTGAGTAGTTGGGGCTACTAAAATTCATGGGTACTTTCACATTCTCAGCTCAAATTTTGGTGGTCCACCATTAAAAGTTGGTTCAACAATTGGACGGTCTAATTACCGTGCAAGCATTTCATGATGGACGGTTGAGGAGTCACCACCATATTAAGAATGACAGTAGACTATCATGATAGGTTATTTGACAAGGAGGCAGAGTGTGGTAATAAATCTATACAACAAACCGAGTAAATGGTGCAACTCAAAGTAATGATTTAAAAATGCATGTATATGGTCAATCTATACACTACAGAGCCCGAGGGGTTATGACCATTTGCACAAATCCAGAGCCGTTGGTTCATTTCTAGAACCCATGCAGCAACTCCAATGCCCCACCATTCAATTCTTCATGGAAAATGGGAAAGCTACTCGCGCAAGTAGGATTTGAATCCTACTTGTGTGTCACGTGCCACACGAGCCACGTGCGTGATATCTATTCCGTTCATCTGAGAGATCATGGTTTCTATGTTCCTTTTACTAAAAATTGGTAGTTAAACTAAATAGGTGGACCATACTTGTAAGTTGAATAAGGAACATTGTTTCTTTCATCATTCATGGTGACCAAGAAAATAGACAGACCGTGCTCTTTTATTTATTTATTATTATATATTTTTTATCTGGGCATGTCAAAGATGTGGATTGCATAGTAGATTTCTCAGACTTACACACGTGTGCTATATTCCACATGTATAGACAAGTAAGATTGTAGTCATACTCGCATATCTCGCACTAACAGAGTCCCATTATAATAAGAACTCCAGTGCAACCGGTTGGAAACATTACGGTCCATCAAGTAAATAACTTCTAACCCTTAATATATGTGTAAAATCTAACCCATTCAATAGGTTTATTAAACAATTAGGATCACTTACAAGAAAACACTTACATTCACTCATTAAATGGATAATACTATTTATCAACAGTTATAAGTTATTTTCTATTTTTGTGGATATCCTGACTAGTATATAGGAATGATTTTTCATATAAGTGATCTTCATGTTGTTTTAGATGTATTGGAAGCGTTGGATTTTGTATGAACTTAGTATGTCATAAATCTATTGCTGGGTGGACCGTAACTTGTGGTCCAGCTTGATGGACTTGAAACCTTCTCATTAGTAGCTTCTCATGGGCATCCTCTGACTTCTCATGAAGAGTTTTTGATACTCTGGTAGAGTATGACGATTGAAAGCAGGCACTCTGAAATTGCAAATGTGGCATATGATAACACAACTATTTTTATAATAGAATTTATAAATTAAATTATAACTTTAGATAAATTGTTTATTAGTATTATTTTTTTTTCTGTAAATTTGTTTTATTATAATATATGTAAATTATTTTAACATTAAATATCAGAAATATATAAAAATAGAAATTCCTAAATAAATAGGATTCCCTACATAATAATCAACTGACAAAAGATATTCCTATCAAAATGTTGGATTAAATAAACACAATAAATAACTGAAAATAATAATTTCCAGGATAAGATCGCCTACCTTAAAAGTCTGATGATCCGGCCCCGTTTTAATCTCTCTCCCTTGATCTACAGATCTCTCTCTCTCTATTTTTGATTTGATTATTTCCTCTTTTATTTATTTATTTATTTAAATAAAGGAATGCGTAATGAAATGGATGAGTAGATTATGGGACGGTTTCATTTAGTGGGAGGGTTTGGTGCCATTACCGTACGAAAAGGAAGGAGAATGGAGAACGTGGTTTAGTCGGCGTGCGAAAGATATAAATTATTTTATTTTTATTTTTTAGATCTGGTGGGTCCACTAATGATAATATAAATCTACTCCGTCTATTATCTCGGCTAGGCCAAGAGAAGACATCAGGCTAAAAAAATAAGGTTGATCCAAAACTCAGGTGGCCACGCGCAAGCTGACGGTGGGGTTACTTCCCCTAAAAAAATGGGTTGTTACATTCTACCCCCCTTAATAAAATTTCGTCCCCGAAATTTAACATATCTATCATATGAAGAGATGAGGGTACTTCTCTCGGATTTCATTATCTCGCTCCCACGAAGCTTCGTCCTCGCCATGATGCCCCCACCGAACCTTCACGAGTGGTATTGATCTTGTTCGAAGTACTTGCTCCTTCCTGTCGAGGATGCGAATCGGTTGCTCTATGTATGAAACGTCCTCTCGGATTTCCAGCGGCTCCCAGACAATGATATGCGATGCATCTCTCGTACTTCCGAAGTATAGATATATGAAATACGTCGTGAACGCCAAAAAGTTGAGGAGGTAAGCCTAATCTGTAGGCTACGAGGCCTACTCTCTGCAAGATCTCAAATGGTCCAATGTAGCGTGGTGTCAATTTTCCTTTCTTCCCAAATCGCATAACTCCTTTCATCGGGGATACTTTCAGGAACACATGGTCTCCTATGGCGAACTCCAAGTTGTTTCGGCGATTGTCGGCGTAGATTTTCTGGCGACTCTGAGCGGTACGTAGACGTT
This sequence comes from Magnolia officinalis, assembly GCA_021015155.1. Taxonomy (NCBI): domain Eukaryota; kingdom Viridiplantae; phylum Streptophyta; class Magnoliopsida; order Magnoliales; family Magnoliaceae; genus Magnolia; species Magnolia officinalis. The sequence goes on from JAJHSJ010000012.1 coordinate 63,877,153, forward strand.
CTTTGATGACGGCGATCTTCTCGGATGTCTCTTGCACTAGTTCTGGTCCCAACAATGTTCTTTCCCCCCACTTCGTTCCAACAACTTGGTGATCTGCAGGGTCTTCCATATAAAGCTTCGAATGGCGCCATGCCAATACTGGACTGGAAACTTTTGTTGTAGGCGAATTCTATTAAATAGAGGTGGTCGTCCCAATTTCCCTTGAAGTCAAGAATGCGCAGCTGCGAAGCATGTCTTCTAGGATTTGATTTACCCGCTCCGTTTGTCCGTCAGTCTGCGAATGAAAAGCCATGCTATAGTTTAGCGTCGTTCCCAATGCCTTCTGAAGACTCATCCAAAAGCGTGATGTAAACCTGGGGTCTCGATCGGATACTATGGACACAGGAATGCCGTGAAGTCTAACGATCTCCTTGATATACTGCTTGCTTAAGTCATCTAGGGATGAAGAAATGTGTATAGGAAGGAAGTGTGCTGACTTTGTTAACCTATCAATGATCACCCATATTGCATCATGATGATGGCTTGTTTTCAGTAGTCCGACAATAAAATCCATTGATATATGTTCCCACTTCCACTCTGTGACTTATAACGGTTGTAAAAGTCCCGACGGCTTCTGATGCTCCGCTTTAGCCTGCTGACAAGTAAGACACCTTGCACGTAATTGACTATCTCTCTCTTCATATTACTCCACCAATATTGACGTCGTACATCACGGTACATCTTGGTTCCTCCTCGGTAGATGTTGAATTTTGTGCGGTGCGCCTCATCTAAGATTTCTTGCTTCAATTCAGATATGTCTGGAACACATAACCTCCCTTGAAATCAGACCCCACCATTAGAGCTTACTCGCCACTCCGAGTCGTCCTTTCTCACTTCTTCTGTTATTTTCTCTTGTAAGCATGCATCATTCTTCTGCGCTTCTATTATTCGTCGCACCTAAAAAAGAAAATCCTAAATAACTACAGCCTAATATAAGAATTAAAGGATAATCTAAATGGATAACTAAGAAATTACTTACTAGAGTAGGCTACACCACTAAATTACCGATATAAGCCCGAGGTTCATCGATACTAAGTTTAACTTCAAAATCTTTAATTATATCAAGCATCTCCCATTCTTTAATCATTAAGCTCGCCACCAGCTTGCGCATCTTCCTTCTTAACGCATCGGCTACGACATTCGCCTTACTTGGATGATAGCAGATGTCGAAATGATAATCCTTCAAGAATTCCATCCATCTCCTCTGCCGCATATTTAAGTCCTTTTGATAAAAAAGATACTTTAAGCTCTTGTGATCCGAATACAGTTCAAACTGCTCACCATAAAGATAATGCCTCCAAAATTTTAAGGCAAACACTATAGCTGCAAGCTCTAAGTCGTGAGTGGGATAATTCTGCTCATGAGGTTTCAATTGTCTTGACGCGAATGCTATTGCTTTACCACTTTGCATCAGCACGCATCCCAACCCTTGATAAGATGCATCAGTATATACCACAAATCTTTCCCCTTCTGCTGGTAAAGAAAGTACTGGGGCTTCCGTTAATCGCTTCTTCAATTTAGAGAAAGTCCGCTCGCAATTTTCATTCCATTTAAAAGAAGTGCCCTTCTTGGTCAAGTTAGTCAACGGCCTTGCTATCTTAGAAAATCCCTCAATGAACCTTTTATAATAACCAGCTAATCCGAGAAAATTGCGCACTTCTGTCACATTGGTGGGCTGCTCCCAATTTAACACTGCTTCGACTTTCGATGGATCTACCGACACTCCTTTTTCCGATACTACGTGCCTCAAAAACTTTACTTCATTCTTCCAAAAGTCACATTTTGAAGCTTTGGCATACAACTGATTGTCCTTTAGAGTTTGAAGAGCTATTCGAAGGTGTTCAACATGATCCTCTTGCGTCTTGGAGTAAATTAAAATATCATCTATGAACACTATCACGAATCTGTCCAAATACGGTTTGAAGACCCTATTCATGAGGTCCATAAATACTGCTGGAGCATTCGTTAGTCCGAAGGGCATCACTAGACATTCATAATGGCCGTACCGAGTCCTAAAGGCAGTCTTAGGCACATCTTCATCTCTAATCCTCAACTTATGATATCCAGACCGTAGGTCTATCTTTGAAAAATATTTAGCTCCCTTCAAATGATCGAATAAATCATTTATCCTCGGCAGCGGGTACTTGTTCCTGATAGTCGCCTTATTAAGTTGACGGTAATCGATGCATAGCCTTAAAGACCCATCCTTCTTTCTTACAAATAATACCGGTGCACCCCACGACGACGTACTAGCCCTAATGAAGCCTTGGTCTTGGAGCTGCTGAAGTTGCTCCCTTAATTCTCTCAATTCAACAGGCGCCATACGGTATGGTGCTCTGGAGATTGGTGCAGTCCCAGGTACCAGATCGATTGTGAAATCCACATCTCTCTTTGGCGGTAATCCAGGGATATTTTGAAATACTTCTGGAAATTCATTAACAATCGAAATTTGTTCTACTCCTTGAGGTTCAACTTCCGAGATGGCTGACAAACTAATCGGTGCTCCCTTCCTTCGCGTCCCATGAAATTGTAACGGTGCTCGCCCATCGATATTTAATATTACCATCTTCCTAAAACAATCGATTTTTGCTCGATATAAAGATAACCAATCCATCCCCAAGATAATATCGTATTCTCGCATCGGCATAACTATGAGATTAGTTGGTAAATTTACGTTCTCGATCATGATCGGACAGGATTTACAAATCTGACTTAGGTCCACTGAATTACCAAGGCGGTTTGCTACTGTTAACTTTTTATCTTAGGGTAGTGGTTTTTGATATACCGATGAAGGTCCTTGTTGTGGTGGCGTCGGGTACGACTGTAGCAACCTCTGTGGATATGGCTGAGGTGGTCTCGAGGAAGGCTGTGATGCGGAAGGATGTAGGGGAGGTCGTTGTGACAATAGACGGCGGTGCCTGATGCTGGGGAGGCCTGAAAGACTGATGCGAAGGTCCTGACCTTTGTGGATATTGAGTGCGCTGTGGTCTGGAACAAAAACGAGAAGTGTGACCATCGAGTCCACAATTATAGCAAAATCCCAAAAATCGTGTTGCAGGAAGTGCTGTCGTCGGTCTGGCCATCGATGTCGATGTTGTTCTCTGTCTTTTAGCTGCATCATGCTGGGCCGTAGATATATGTGTAGCAGTTCTAGCACCACTCTTTACGTCCTTCCTCTAATCACGATTCTTTCAATATTCGTTGATGTCTTTCTCCACTGCTAAGGCACGTTCCAACACTTCGGCATAGGTCTTCTGTACGAAAGGGGCTAATCAGCTACGAATAGAGGCTCTCAGACCTTCCTCAATTTTTGTGTCTTACGGGTTTCATCGGACACCAGAAAAATTGCAAATCGCGATAGCTCCGTGAACTTAGCGTCATACTGGCGCACCGTCATATCACCCTGCTCTAATTTCATGAATTCTCCCGCCTTTTGATTTTTCACATACAAAGGAAAGTATTTATCATCAAACTTCTCACAAAATTGGGCGCAGGTCCAGACTTTAACACTCGGGTTCATCCTAACAACTGAGTCCCACCAATGATCCGCCTCCCCTTCTAGCATGTAAATAGCTAATTCTACTTTCTGGTATTCATCACAATTCATAACTGTGAATATCTTATCAATTTGTTTCTTCCACACCTCGCCCTCAGATAGGTCAGGCCCACCCTTAAATACAGGCAGCCTCTGTCTTTTAAACCTTTCCAATAAAGTTCCTATCCCTTCGTTAGCTACGTGAACAGTTTGAGTTTGACCTTGCGCTTGAGTTTGTCTTATCTGATAGCCCACAAGAGCCGTAAGATCACCTATGGCCCTAAGAATTTCACTCATAAGTGACCCATTTTCAGTGGTATCAAGACCAGGAGCTCCTGATGTGGCTCCAACGTCTATGTTTTGATCCGCCATAATCTATGATTAATTAAGCATGTAAGCTTAGTGTGTAAAAAACCAAGGTAGGTTGTAGTAGCCTAAGTTGAATTCCAAGTATCATTAATGGTGTGCATACTATTTAAAGTATATAGGAGCATGAAACATTTTTAGATTGCAAGAATATTTGATGATCTAAAAGAATAACACATGAGATTAAGAGAATTCAGGCAGTGACATGTATCAAAGTTGTAGTGCAGAAAATTCAGATTCTTAGGATCTATTCCTGCTAATGTTTCTGATACTTATAAGTGTTAGATTGATCTAAAATTTTTTACGAGGATACATATATGAGTCTAATATAATTCTGTAAAATTTCAGCCTAATACAAAGTCTAAATTTTTTTCTAAAATTCGGATAATTAGGTCTGTCCAGAAACAAACGATTTCTGACTAGTATACATATAACTTAATATTGGTAAATGATAAACCTATATTTACATTTTTGAATTATTTTTTATTGAAACTACACTTGTTAATCTACGACTGAGATTTTGAATCAACTTAAAAGGAGTTTTAATTAATTAGTTATGACTTTTGCAAGTTAAGTATTTTCTGCTTACTATTGCTGTCCAATTTAACGTAGTATGCTAAAATTTCTTAAAATTCCTTAGGGTCCAGATTTGGGTTATTAGTTCAATGTCAAGCCTAAATAAGATTATATATAATGTCCAAATAATGTAATGATCCATAAATTTATATTTCTATTTTTCTTATCATAAAAGCAAAGAGATTTATGTTTCGGTCACTAATTCTAAAGACAACCCTTGGTCCACAATTTTAATCTAATCTGGCTTTGATACCAAACTGTCACGCCCCAAAATTCGGGTACCTGAATAAGGTATTCAGGACCCGAATCCCAAGGATCGTGAGTTATAATATAATGATATTTATTACAATCCACACAATTCAATCAAATTCAATAAATATTCAACGTCATCTAGAGGAAAATACTGCTGAAATGTTTATTAAATTCAACTCTTGATATATTTTTCTTCTACATTGAAATTTGGAATATAAACTAAACCTAAATAACAAAAACTGAATTGAATTTAAACTAATCCTAATTTTCTAGAAAAATAAAATTAATAGTAGAGGCCTGCCTGCTCGTAGTATTCCAGCTCCGCACTTGTGCATTATTTTAGTAGGATGAGTATAACAGCCCAGTAGGGTCATTTCTTATCCAAAATTTAACATGTTCAGATAATATCAATTTTTAACAATGAAGGAAAATAAAATACAGATAATGAAATTTAACAACAGAATTGTGAAAATGCGATGCATGTAATATTTCCATGAATTCTCATAATAATTATATCATTTCTTACAACACCGTACTCAAGTGGATGGTCATGTTGCATTAACGCCCACGCACTGGTACCTAATGGTGTTGGACCCATTTATACATTAGCTGGTCAGACTACTGCTTCAGTTGTACCTCTGACGTATGTCCACGCACACAATTGTATTCATACGCCGTACACAAAGGAGACTCCAAAGGATCCTATGGGTTCTTGGGTCTTTCACCCAAGGGACATAATTGCCCTACTTGCTGGCTTTAGGGTCTCTCACCCAAGGGACACGATCGCCCTACTTGCTGATACAATTATACATATCTTTTTACAATTTAAATAATCAATAGATAAACATGAATAACATGAACAATTTTAATATCAACAAAAATAAATGATTAATAATTTAATAATCCAATTTCTACACTATAATGCAAGTTCTGAACGAGGTGCATAAATTTGTTAAAATATCAGGTTCTACATGAGCTCCACCCTTGAACAATAAATCTCACATTGAGTAGTTGGGGCCTACTAAAATTCATGGTTACTTTCACATTCTCAGCTCAAATTTTTGATGGTCCACGATTAAAAGTTGGTTCAACAATTTGGACGGTCTAATTACCGTGCAAGCATTTCATGATGAACGGTTGAGGAGTCACCACCATATTAAGAATGACAGTAGACTATCATGATAGTGTTATTTGACAAGGAGGCAGAGTGTGGTAATAAATCCATACAACAAACCGAGTAAATGGTGCAACTCAAAATAATAATTTAAAAATGCAGGTATATGGTGAATCTATACACTACAGAGCCCGAGGGGTTATGACCATTTGCACAAATCCAGAGCCGTTGGTTCATTTCTAGAACCCATGCAGCAACTCCAATGCCCCACCATTCAATTCTTCATGGAAAATGGGAAAACTACTTGCGCAAGTAGGATTTGAATCCTACTCGTGTGTCACGTGTCACACGAGCCACGTGTGTGATATCTATTCCGTTCATCTGAGAGATCATGTTTTCTATGTTCCCTTTACTAAAATTTGGCAGTTAAACTAAATAGGTGGACCATACTTGTAAGTTGAATAAGGAACATTGTTAGCTTTCATTCATTCATGGTGACCAAGAAAATAGACAGACCGTGCTCTTTTTATTTATTTATTATTATTATTATTTTTTATCTGGGCACGTCAAAGATGTGGATTGCATAGTAGATTTCTCAGACTTACACACATGTGCTATATTCCGCATGTAAAGACGAGTAAGATTGTAGTCATACTCGCATATCTCGCACTAACAGAGTCCCATTATAATAAGAATTCCAGTGCAACCGGTTGGAAACATTACGGTCCATCAAGTAAATAACTTCTAACCTTTAATATATGTGTAAAATCTAACCCATTCACTAGGTTTATTAAACAATTAGGATCACTTACAAGAAAACACTTACATTCACTCATTAAATGGATAATACTATTTATCAACAGTTATAAGTTATTTTCTATTTTTGTGGATATCCTGACTAGTATATAGGAATGATTTTTCATATAAGTGATCTTCATGTTGTCTTAGATGTATTGGAAGGGTTGGATTTTGTATGAACTTAGTATGTCATAAATCTATTGCTGGGTGGACCGTAACTTGTGGTCCAGCTTGATGGACTTGAAACCTTCTCCATTAATAGCTTCTCATGGTGCATCCTCTGACTTCTCATGAAGAGTTATTTGATACTCTGGCAGAGTATGACGATTGACACGCAGGCACTCTGAAATTGCAAATGTGGCATATGATAACACAACTATTTTTATAAATAGAATTTATAAATTAAATTATAACTTTAGATAAATTGTTTATTATTATTATTATTATTTTCTGTAAATTTATTTTATTATAAATATCTATGTAAATTATTTTAACATTAAATATCAGAAATATATAAAAATAGAAATTCCTAAATAAATAGGATTCACTACATAATAATCAACTGACAAAAGATATTCCTATCAAAATGTTGGATTAAATAAATACAATAAATAACTGAAAATGATAATTTCCAGGATAAGATCGCCTACCTTAAAAGTCTGATGATCCGGCCCCGTTTTAATCTCTCTCCCTTGATCTACAGCTCTCTCTCTCTCTCTCTCTATTTTTGATTTGATTATTTCCTTCGTTTCTTTTTTTTTTAATTTTTTTTTTTTTTTTTATAAAGGAATGCGTAATGAAATGGATGAGTGGATTATGGGACGGTTTCATTTAGTGGGAGGGTTCGGTGCCCATTACCGTACGAAAAGGAAGGAAGAATGGAGAACATGGTTTAGTCGGCGTGCGAAAGATATAAATTATTTTATTTTTATTTCTTTAGATCTGGTGGGTCCCACTAATGATAATATAAATCTACTCCGTCTATCATCTCGGCCAGGCCAAGAGAAGACATCAGGCTAAAAAAATAAGGCTGATCCAAAACTCAGGTGGCCACGCGCAAGCTGACGGTGGGGTTACTTCCCCTAAAAAAATGGGTTGTTACAACCATTGGTAGGAAAATAAAAGAAAAGAAAAAAGAAGAAGAGAAGGGTGGCGGAGTAACCAACGTTTTGAAAATGTCGGTGAACTATCACTATAGTCTTGCTATGTAGATTATGTAATGGATAAGCATAACAAGCAGGTGTATCAGAATTCAAAAGTAACAAGTGGATCAGGTTGTTGTGCTAACTTTTTACACATGCATTGTTTTGGAAAAAATATACGTGTCAATTGTCAGTACAAAAGCAGTTTGTGCACAGACATTACTTGTTGCTTCTTAGTATATCTCTGTTTAGATATTCTTCTGGTTCCTTGTATCACTGATTTTGCAGTTTTATTAGTTTTCAATCTTGTAGTAGGTATCATTTTTCTTTCTTGAATATATTTACTCTTTCAAATTTTGTGAAGTCAAACTACTAAGTGGGGTTTTTTTTTTGTTATCCAGTTCTGAAATCTCTTGTTAGCTTCTTGTTTTCTATTCTAGACTGACTTGACTGTCAGGTGAGCTGTTTATTCTAGTATGAGTGGACATTATTTTGTAATCCATCATGTTGTTTCTTGCAGGTATTGGACTTTGATTTTGAGAAGTTCTGCTCTGTCTCTCTATCAAATTTGAATGTATATGCATGCTTGGTCTGTGGGAAGTACTTCCAAGGTAGAGGCCGGAAATCTCATGCATATACTCATAGTCTTGAAGCAGGCCACCATGTGTACATCAATCTTCGAACAGAAAAAGTTTATTGCCTTCCTGATGGATATGAGATCAATGATCCATCATTAGATGACATTCGACATGTTCTCTACCCAAGGTGATTTTCATTTGCCTGATGCTTTCCCATTTTTTTTTTTTTTTAGAAGGGTAACTTGACTTATATTAAAATGAAAAGAAAGAAAAAAAACAACAAAAAGGCTGGGGAGGCACAGTGCGCCTGCTGAGATAGTAGCCCCACTAGCCTCCAAGAAAACGGAAATCATAATCCTTAAGCGAAGGAACATTAATCCCCTATTCAATGATAAAACCCTTAGCTATAGCTGAGACAGACTCCGCCGAATTTGAGGCATTCTCAAAACATCTCACATTTCTTTCCCTCCAAACAGCCCACCAGATCGCAAGGATGGACATCCTCCATAAGCATCCTCGCTTCTTCTCCAGCCTGACCCCGTGCCACGCCGGAAGTTGACTGACCACCGATCTGGCAGAAACCCAAGGGATGCTGAAGCATTGACATAAGTCTGCCCAGATTTTAGAAATGAAAGGGTAGTGGGTTAGGAGGTGATCAACTGTTTCTTCCGCTTTCATACAACACAGGCATATGTTCACGATCTGCATTCCCCTTTTTTTTTTTTCAAATTATCAACAGTGAGTATTCTGTTATTACCCACCAACCAGCCAAAAGAAACTATCTTAGGAGGTGCCGCATATTTCCACAAGAAGTTGGTAGCATGAGCTTCTCCTAGGACCGAGGGAGCACAAGAACGATTGAATAAGGACCTAACTGAGAATTGACTCGATTTGTCCCATCTCCAAACCAGACAATCTGCTGACGAGAGAGAGGGAGAAGCTCTGGAAATGCATTCGAGGAGGCTCGCATATTCTGCTATCTCCCAATCTTGGAGATTTCTTCTACAGGCTACATTCCAAACAAGCTTACCAGAGCAATAAGAGAAGCAGTCTGCAACGTAAACTGACTTGTTAGGAGCCAACCTGAAGATGTTGGGGAAGCGGATACTGAACGGCACTTCACCTTCCCACGGATCAAACCAGAATCTGATGTTGGCGCCATTTCCAACCTCGAACCCAACGCCTCTGAGCACCTCTTCTTTAGAACACAGGATACCTTTCCAAATATGAGAAGCTCTATAGGAGGATGATTCTTTGGTCCACCAACCACCCTCCGAAGCCCCATATTTGCCTTTAATTAGACTGTTCCAGAGAGAGGTCTTCTTTGTCCCCAGTCTCCAAATCCACTTCCCAAGGAGAGCACGATTCATGAGCTTTAGATCTTTCACACCCGCTCCACCTCCACTGCATGGCTTGCACACACCTTTCCACTTCATAAGGTGAAAGTTTTTTTTTTTTTCTCTTCTTTACCGCTCCATAGGAAATTACGCCTAAGCTTGTCGATGGAAGCCAGGATAGACAGGGCACCTGAATAAGGACATAAAATAGAGTGGCAGGTTAGATAGGGCCGCCTTGATAAGAGTCAGACGACCCCCCAATGAGAGGTTACGACACTTCCACCTTGCCAGATAATGCTCGAACCTGGCAATGATTTTATCCTATAGGATCTTAGGGGGTTTGCCAATACAGAGGGGAAGACCCACAAAAGAGATAGGGAGAGAAGCTGAAGTACAGTGAAGAGAATTTGCGTACGACTTGATCTCGCTTTCTTCCAAATTGACCCCTCCCATTTTAGATTTAGCCAGTTTCACCCTCAGCCCAAAAACTGCCTAGAAACATTCGATAGTGGTATGCAGATTATCGATCTTGTTGAAGGCCGCTTCTGAAAATATGAGTGTCGACGGCAAACTGAATATGCGAAATAGGAGAGGGCAGGCCCGGGATGGGGATGCCTCGAAGAAGACCAGCTGCCTGACCTTTATGCAACATCCTAGAAAGAGCCTCTCCCACTATTAGAAACAGAAACGGAGAGAGAGGATCACCCTGCCGTAAGCCTCTAGAGCTTTTAAAGAAACCTTTAGGCGCCCCATTTAAAAGGACTGAGAAGTGGGCCAATCTAATACATTCCCTCATCCACCCTCTCCACCTAGAGCTGAACCCCAACCGCCGTAACATATACTGAAGGAAACCCCAATCAACATGGTCGTAGGCTTTCTCGATATCCAGATTACAAATTAAGTTCTTTGACCCCGACCGATGGGAAGAGTGAAGGCACTCATTTGCGATGAAAGCACCATCTATAATCTGCCTGCCCGGGATGAATGCATTCTGAGTTGGGGAGATAACTTTATCGATCACTAGCTTGAGCCGGGAGGCTAGGACTTTGGCTAGGATTTTATAAGGGGCCTCGATCAGTTGATAGGTCTAAATTCGTTGAAGGAACTCGCGCCCTTCACTTTGGGAATGAGAGCAATGAACGAAGCACCCAGCCTAGCAGAAAGTCTGCCCCTATCGAAGAACTCGCTGATAAATGCCATGATGTCTTGACTGAGAACATCCCAAAGGATATGAAAGAGAGATTGGAAAACCATCAGGACCTGGGGATTTATCTTCACTTAACGCTTTCACCGCTGCCCTCACTTCTTCCACTGAAAAAGGAGCTTCAATAGAAGAAGAATCTGCTTCAGAAATGTTGTCCATCTCTAAGAAATCCAACCTCGGTCTTACCCAATCTTCTGCTGATAAGAGGGCTCTGAAATAGTGGATCGCATGCTCAACTATTTCACTTGTCTTCTAGACGAACCCCATCGGCTGATATGCTAGTAATCTTGTTACATCTGGCCCTCATACTAGCAATGCTGTGGAAGCACCTGGTATTTTTATCACCCTCCCGGATCCATTTCTCTCTGGATTTCTGCTTCTAGGAGATTTCCTTTTCAAGGACCCTAGAAGAGATGGATTGGATAAGCTCGATTCTAGTGATCATCATTGCAGCTGACATAGGCTCGTTTTCTGATGAAGCATCGATCCGTTGGAGATCAGCAAGCATGCTTTCCAGATCTGCTTCTCTTTTATGGAGCACTTCCGCCTTCCATTGCTTAAGCTTACCTTTAAGCAATTTAAGTTTAGATAAAAGTCTGAAGCCCGCGAAGCCTTTTACCTGACACTCGGACCACCATTCAGAAATCATATTCTTAAACCCATCGATCTTGAACCATGAAGAATCAAACCGGAAAGGTTTAGGGCCCCAACTGTCCTCATCAGCAGAAAGGAGAATCGGGCAGTGGTCTGAAGTTGTCCTAGGGAGAGCTGATTGATGAACCGAGGGGAAAATTTCCAACCAATCCGAGGAGATAAGGAATCTGTCTAACAGCGGGAAGTCCGAGGATAGGATTGGGGAGGCTCTGCCATTCGACCATGTATGGCAGGCCGCTAACAGCGGGAAGTCCACTAACTGCTGATCCTCAATCCATTCTGAGAAAATCTTCATAGCCGGACTGACTTTCCGAACCCTGGAGTGCTCGTCAGCGTATCTGCAGATATTGAAGTCTCCCACAATGCAGCAAGGGCCTGGGAAAGAGCTTTTAGCTGTGGCCAATTCCTCTCAGAAGACTGCTCTGCTGGAATCTTGAGTAGGGCCGTACACAGTGATGATAAGAAACTGCTTGCCATTAGAATTGTCCTGAAGCTTAACTGAAACTGAAAAATTGCCTGACCACGAGCACTTTAAATCCCACCGGGACGATCTCCAAGCCACCAAAATACCTCCTGCACTGCCCTGAGAGTCAAGGGAAAACCACTTAGCGTCGGAAGCCTTCCACAGCGTTGGCATCAGCTCATCTTTAAACCGGGAGATCTTTGTTTCCTGCAAGCAAATAACGTCAGGATTCACTCTAGAAATGGAATCTTTAATAAGCCTTATTTTTTGCTTCGACCTCGCCCCTCTAATATTCCAGGAGATGAGCTTCATTGGGGAAACAAACTGCCCCGGATATCTTGAGTAGCTGGCATATCGCTACTGCCATATATAGAACAGGGAGAGTCCACCAGCCTGCGCAGCTCCCTGTTACTGATTGACCTGGACAGACGCTTTGAAGATCTGGATGGAGAAAGAGGTCTTCCTCTATTCTCGATACATTGGAAAAGAGCAATGAAATCCTCCGGGCAATCACTAAAAGACGGCCCTAATGTTCTCCTGACTTGACCGATTGCATCTCAGATCCACTTCGTCCTGTGAATGGTTAGACTGAGTTCTGTTTTGATCGGGTCTTCCTCTCGGGCCGTTAGAGGGGCCTCTCGATGGGTCTGGTTGCCGTCTGTTCTCATCTGCAAGGGAACCACCTCAATTATTTCTTCCTGTGGGCCTTCTTGGAAGAGAGTGATCGGGCCAGATTGGGTCCAATCATAAGGGGAGGAGGCCAGGGGAGAGATCTGGGAGTCTGGTAGAGATTGGCAGTCTTCCGAGGAGGATACATACTCAGAATCTTCTCTCTCGGATTCCCGCTCCGTGAGGTTTAAGTTGATGTCGCTTCTCTCCTTTATGAGCAGCAGAGGAAGATCGCGTTGTAGGGAGGGAAGGGAGGAAGATGGGTTCCATCGCATCGTCTTTGGAGATTTGGTAAGAAAGGAAGAGAGACTTTGAGTGGTTTGAGTTGGAGACGAGAGTAATTTCTCGCTCGTGTGGAGGGTCAGGAGGAGACTGGTTGCTGCGGTTAAGATCGATTGGGCTTATAGGAGCCCGACTCACTTCCGGGTCCAGGCCTCGGGCCGACACAGACCTGATAGGGGGATCAGAGGAATATTTCGGGTCCAGTAGCCCGGACGCTGAGTTGCCATGTTGCGGCTGCTTGGAAATCGGTCCTGCTCCCTGCTGATGTGGCGAAATCCACGCCGACGAAACGTTGATACCCGCTTCTCGAGAGGTAACTTCTTCCAGACGCTGCAGAGGGGTAGCTGAGTGGGCACCGCGTGTCTCTTGGGCAGAGAGCTGCGACAGAGGGGCAGGTGGGTTCAGAACCCGTAGTCTGCTGGAGTACCCAGACCGAGGACCTTCGTGCTCCCTCGTCTCTACTGGCGGTCGATGAACAGGCGGAGGAGCTTCCCTGGTTCTCCAAATGTCACTCCACCGAGGGATGAGATTGTCTTTCACCTCTCTCTGAACCGGAAGAAGAATTTCCCTATTATCTGCCAGCACTAGAATGTGGGGAGGAAGAGGATCCCCCTTCTTTCTTTGAACTCGGACTCTTATGACTGCCATTTCTTCTCCTAACTTCTTTCCCCTTGTATATCGATTGTGATTTATATATGTGCTAGCATGACTCATTCCCATTATGCCACAATACATATATATTTTACTATAAGTTAAGAGAGTTGCAGGTAGCTGTCAATGGACTAGACTTGGCATAGCAAATTCTAAAATTTAAAAGAGCCTGGTCTCAACAGTTCAAAATACAGGCCCAAGACAACCCTAGGCCGTGTCCATTTACAGCTTTTGTTGCTAGGGGCAAATATTTGCACGCTGTTAGTTTTTCTGGATGAATAACCATGCATTAGGAAAGACCATGAGATTTTAAAAATAAAAATAAAAATAAAAAGAAAGGGCATTTAGGTAATTAAGGTGAAGCTGTTTACAAATCAATTCAGCTCCTCTTCATGGAAATAGATCTAGACTTCTATGATAATTCCACTGTTTTGAAAATGGTACGTATCTGCACAAATGTGACAATCATGTAATGCTATCCACACCACCCAATAATCCTAATATTCTAATTGTTGGCTATCAAATGATGCAGAATAGTGAGCGGTCCACATTCCAAGCACAAAATCAAATTGTAACTATCATGTTCTCAGTGTAATTTTTAGGTTGTGCCCTATCCACTGTTAGATCAGTGATTTGGATGGTCTGATTTCCGTACAACTGTTCTATGTGCATGGTTGAGGAGTTACCACCGTTAAAATGGTGATGAACTATCATAAGTGTGCACCGCACTGTAAAAAACCTACCCTGTACAGCTGCTTCCCCTCCCCCTTTCCCATGATCTGCAAACCGTTCTCCTTCTACATGCATTGTATGTGCCACTTTTACTACTTATTGTCAATGGGCATCCAAAAGTATAATGACAGCAATGGGTGTTATAACCTTCAAATGTAAATTTGAATATTCTCTGAACATGATCTGTTAGGCATATTTATTTGGATAATTGTGTTGCTGTAAATATTCAATTTCTGTGTAATGTTTTTTCTTCTCGATAGAGTTCTTATTTCACATGAAAAGCTTTGAATATTTATTATTACTTTAATCACCTTACTGAATGCATCTGGTCCTGTGTTCAGGTTTAATAGGGAACAGGTGGCACAGCTTGATATAAATAAGCAATGGTCGAGGGCTCTTGATGGTTCTGATTATCTCCCCGGAATGGTAACTAGTTTCATCACCATTACTGTGATTTGTTTCTTGTAGCATCAATTCATTCAGTTTACATATTTATCCATTATTCTGGATATATGATCAAACTTCAGATTTCCGTCCTGTAATATGGAACATGAGTGCTCAACCTTGATGGTGTTTGCAGGTTGGTCTCAATAATATCAAGGAGACGGACTTCGTAAATGTTACAATTCAATCTCTAATGCGAGTTACACCTCTAAGGAACTTCTTTCTTATTCCCGAAAACTATCAGAACTGCAAGTCTCCTCTAGTTCATCGGTTTGGAGAGCTCACACGGAAAATTTGGCATGCACGAAACTTCAAGGGACAGGTTTGCTGTTGCAACAATAACCGGATTCAATTTTATAGCTTTTTGAGCATGAAAGAGTATTTATTTATTTATTTTAACCCTCTCATTCTGCTTGTCCACAGGTGAGCCCTCATGAGTTCCTGCAGGCAGTTATGAAGGCCAGTAAAAAACGGTTCCGAATAGGTGCACAGTCGGATCCAGTTGAGTTCATGTCTTGGCTGCTTAATACGCTGCATGCGGATCTTAGGAGTTCAGCAAAAAGCAATAGGAACATCATTCATCAGTGCTTTCAGGTTTGCAATTTCATCAATTGTTTTTTTCTGCTCTCTGTTCATGGTCTTCTTATTCTCTCTGATTCATGTTTCTAAGCTAGTGTGCTTGATAGGGGGAATTGGAGGTTGTGAAAGAGATCCACAACAGAGCTGTCACTGAGAAGAAAGATGATGAGCAGAATAAGGCATCTGTTGCTGAAGGTGGAACAGAACGTAGCCATGTTGTCACGGAAACAAGCAGGATGCCGTTCTTGATGCTCGGGCTTGATTTGCCACCACCTCCGCTTTTCAAAGATCAAATGGAGAAGAATATAATTCCACAGGTCTGTAATGCATCCATCATCATCATCATCTAAGCCTTATCCCAACTAATTGGGTTCGGCTACATGAATCCTGTTTGCCTTCCTGTCTATCAGTGACAATATCAAGGCCTGTAATGCATTGAAGAAATTAATTTATTTTATATGGAACTACTGACTATCATTTCTTGTGAAAAGAAAAAAGAAAAAATAGAAATTTGCAACTACGGAATTGATATGTCTGCTTATAGTTCTGTATATCTTACAAATTTATCTCTGAAAGTGAGAAGTTGCTCCAATATCATGTAACCCATAGACTATTATTGTGTGAGTTTGGCTCCATTGATTGAATGATGGCAACCCATCCAGCATGGATGTGGCATTCATGCATCCCAAACCAGACTGTCCAAATCATGGGCCCCATTATTAGAGGGAGGAGTCAACTGCAAATCACACTGATTTAGCATTTTTAATCATCTGATGTCCCTTTGGAATTTGACTGCTCGTCACAGTCATTTTAACCACACATTTGAAGGCTACCAATGGGATATGTAGGATCATCCAGTCCGTGTGATTTTATGGCTAAACTCTTATCTAAAATGTGCCCCATGATTTTGACTGCCTGGATTTCTTTACATGCGTGTCACATGGGAGATGAGTTTCCAGTATTTGATGGTAAATGATGGCATGTAGACAGTAATTGTTATATGTTAATCTCTCTTGAATTCCCAACCTACACAATTTTTCTTGCATTGTGTCTTAGTTTTGAATGGTGAATCCATGGTGCAGTCTGGAAATATTTTATGTTATATTTATCTTGTAAGAGACCTCATGACAACATTCTTCTTTTTTCTATTACTTTGACATCTGATGACCCCATTTGTCTCTGCAGTTTTAAAAGTCTTGCATTTTTTACTTTTTGATATACAATGGAAGTTTTATTGAAAACTTAATATCTAAGGACAACATGTGAAGTGTTTTGGTTGGTGTTATTTGGTGCTTGTGTCTACATTTAGATTTAGAACACCCCCCCCCCCCCCCCCCCCCCCCCCCCCCAAAAAAAAAAAAAAAAAAAAAAGAAAAAAAAAGAGAAGGATTTAGAGTGTAATATTTGTCCTTGAATTTGGGATCATATTGAAATTTACACCTTGGATTCCTGATTTGTAATTTGTGTTAGCCTTAGAACTTAATGATCTAACTGGAGTCGGAAGATATCAGCATTTGATTCATGTACTTGGATGTTCTCTCATTAATATTTTGTTTTATGGGGAGTGCTCTAGTGGTACTGATACCACCGTAAGCTACAATGGTACTAGACAGACGTGGTGCCCATGTGGTGTGTTCATGACATCCATCCTGTTCATCAGATGCATGCCTAAAAATCAGCCCGATCTGAAGCTCAGGTCGGCCACACCACAGGAAACAAGTTGAGAGTGGATGCCTACGTTGCTTTGAATCGAGGTCCACTGTGTAGCATATCTTTGTTTTTTTTTTTTTTTTTGAACGATCTGTGTAGCATATCTTCAATGCGCAGTCAATAAGAGCTCGGCAACTGTGTTGGCTAACTATGTGCATGAAAGTTGATTGCGGTGTACAAATCCGAGGATATGAATATTCTATTCCATGATTTAGATCTTGACAGCTTTGCACTTCTTTGTATTGATGTACCATGATATACCACTCTTTGAAATTACTTTGCCTTGTGTTTTTTCAGGTCCCACTTTTTAACATACTAAAGAAATTTGATGGTGAATCCATCACAGAAGTTGTTCGGCCTTGTATAGCTAGGATGAGATACCGAGTCACCAGACTACCGCAGTATATAATTCTCCACATGCGCAGGTTTACAAAGAACAATTTCTTCGTGGAAAAGAATCCCACTCTAGGTGAGTTTTCATTTTGGAGATAATTTAGGTAAGCATTTCAAAGTAAGCCCTAACTCGACTTCTGATTTACTCCATTGCTGCAGTTGACTTTGTTTTAAACTGACTGAGCATTTGCAGTGGGGAAAAAAAGAAAGAAAAAAAGAACAAGCGAATTAGGGTTTCCTTTTCCGCTTCTCCATCCAGAATAGTATTTTCTTTATTTCAATTAGTAGAATTGAAATGAGCAAAATATTATTTTGGTGTATTCTCTGTTTTTACAGAGGTACTTCCAATGCATACTTAATCATCTTTTATGATGTTTTTGTTTTGCTTCTCTTTTTTGCTACCTCAGTTTTCTTTTTCTTTTGTGTGTGCGCGTGCTCATGTGCGCTTGTGTGTTGGCTCTTATTGGGGTTACTGTTTGGCAGTTAACTTTCCCGTTAAGAACCTTGAATTGAAGGACTATATTCCGTTGCCCACTCCAAAGGAGAATGAAAGGCTGCGGACAAAGTACGATCTGATTGCAAATATTGTCCATGATGGCAAGCCTGGTGAAGGATTCTACAGAGTATTTGTGCAGCGGAAATCAGAGGAATTATGGTATGCATACTGACTATTTGTGAAACTTGAACCTTTGTTAGTGTCTATGTTTGGAACTTATCAGCTATGGTAGGCTAGCTTCAAATTGCAAGTGGGATGTGGTCAGTAGCCTATGAGCGGCAATGGGCCAGGTGGCCTGGCCCTGTAGGGATAGGGCCCCTAAACTTGGCCAAAAGGACCAGGTCCAGGCTTGAAATTATTCAAAAGAACGTACAGTTTAGAGGTACTTATGATAAGTTTCCTTTCAATGCACATGTAGTTTAAAGGCATCCTTGGATTTGGGGTCATGTCTCAATGATCAAAATCATATGGTGGGACTCACCATGGATGGAGCCATTAGGGGTGTCAACGGACTGGGCCCAAGCCAGCCCAACAGGGGATACCCACTGAAAATTCTTAGATTAGACTGTTTCAAACCATCCTATCATTCCACTCCCGTCCATATAGAGCTGGCCAAGGTCTTTTTGGCCTGGGCCAGGGCTTAGGGAACTAAGGACCGGCTAGGGCCAACCCTGGTCGATCTGGCCCCACCTCGGCCCATTGCCATCCCTATTGTCTCACTTGTGGTTTGGGCTGAAACATGAGGAAAACAGAAGCCTGCTACATGCAGGTTCTGTCTCCTGTGCCACCCTGTATACCAAGCCAATGTCATTCTCTCCAATCCTCTACACCCATGATTTATGGTAACATCCAAACACACCCTAGTAAGATATGGGATCTGATGAGTAAAACCCCCATCACTTTCTCTAACTGACATTTGATTACCAGGTACGAAATGCAGGACCTGCATGTTGCCGAAACTCTTCCTCAGATGGTTGCTTTATCCGAGGCTTACATGCAGATATATGAGCAGCAACAGTGATGGCATGAAGTAGCTTCCTTCTTAGTCTTGGATCGATGTAGTAGGCTTTCCAGGAATATAGTGCGGCCATAAGAGTTCTTACATCTATTGAGATGCATGCTGAGGAGCATTGAAGCTTTTCTTTGGGCAAAAAAGATGGTATCAGTGCAAACATCTATTACAACGAGAGGCCAACCTAGATGCAGTATACCTTTTGTGTTATTTTGTACGCGGGGCTGCCCTTTGAAGGCGATGGATGTTGGCTATTAGCCGTCGGGACTTGATTGTCTACAAAACCAAGCAATTGAAAATATCAAGCGATTGTTGGTGAGTTCTTTGATCTTGCTCCCTCAGTTGATTTTTGATGGTACCCCTCTTGTCCTGGTGGCCCACCCAGGAATATTTTCCATTTCCCAGAATATCTGTAACTTTATTTTAAATGTCTTTCAATTTCCTTTAAATACACAAAGTTCTTTGGCGATATGAAACTAATTGCATGGGTAAAATGGTCCAATCACTACTCAAATACATCCCCACTAAATGGGGACTTTAGCCTTTAAATCTGTGTCATCTTCCAATGATCTAAACCGTTTATGTCACATTTCTCACCTCGTATGGCAGAAAGACAATTAACCTTATCAAATGAACGGTTGGTGCCCTTTTTCAAGGCTCAAATCCTGCGCCTAGTCCTGATTTATCTTACTGTAATATGTTGGTATGTCTTTGAGCAAACAACACTATGGAGTTATCACTCGAGGGCCTGTGATTGCATATTGTGGATGGCTATGCTTTAGTTTCCCGCAGGACCTGCACTTGATGGATGGCTACTGCCATGTGATCTTTTTGTACTTTGAATCTTCAAAGTTTGGGAACTAGATGGATGGTCCAGAAGACTTGAGTAGGGCGCGTTCTGTGGAGAGACGGTCCTGTAATTTACCATATTGGTGTTCTAATGGCTTTCCTGTATCATCTCACATCACATCCTATGGTTATCAATGGGTACCTGGACCTGCCAGGGATAGCGGATTGCATTCCACGCTAAACTGTGGGGGCCACCATCATGTATCTTATCCACGGCATCCATCCAGTTTTCTATATCAAGTGGACCGCACCAGGGCAAACAGTGGGAATTGAATTCCAAACATTGAAAACTTCTTGGGGGGTAACAGAAGTTTTGGATCAAGCTGATATTTGTGTTTCCTTTCATACATGTCTCTGTGACCGTATGAATAGGTTGGCTGACAAATAAACATCACTATGGGCCATAGGAAGGTTTCAACGGTGGATTCCTGTGGTGTTGTCCACTTATCTTTGGATATGCTTCAATTTTGGTCTTATTACCTGATAAAATGGATGGACGGTGTGGATAAGGTGCATATATAGTGTGGGCCCCATGGCTTACTCGGTACGCAATCGACAATCCGCTCTCGACCTGCTGGTACCCAATGGACCTGACCGGATTTTTGAGGGTCTGGGTCCAATTTCTCAAGACCTATTTAGAAATTAGGTTGGGTTTTGGTCCACCCTTTTGGACAGTTCAAAACTAGGTGTAGAGGGGTACATCTTGGATCTGGTTAAGATTGGATTGAGTTGGTTATAGGCAGTGTTTCAAATATCGATACTATCGGCCGATATATCGGCCGATATTATCGGTATCGCACCACTGCGAGACGACATACTCGCGATAACGTCGGGAAGATACCAAAAAACCCCAAATCTAGATATCGGCCGATATTATCGGCGATATCGCACGATATGTCGACGATATCGCTTTCTTTCCTCTCCATTATTGTCAGACATCAACGCACGGACAGTCACGGGTGGATTGCAGGGGACTCACGGGTCCCACTGTAGCTAACCACCCACATGCACCATAAAAATCGGATCCGAGCAATGGAGAATCAAAAAAAAAAATGAATTAGAAAAAAAAAGAGAAAGGAATCGGAGGGTACCTGGCTGTAGCGGTGATCGGAGGTGGGCCATTCGACAGGTAAGTGCCATTTTCTTCCCGTTTTCTTCATCTTCCCTTTTTCTCGAAGATTCCGGCAAGGAATCAGGCCGGATCGACTCACCGTTGCTTCCGGAACGAGATTTGAGTGGAGGAGTTGGGTCGGACTGCGTGAATGGAAGAGGGAAGATGAAAAGAAGGCGCGTGGAGAAATTGGGTTGCGTACTGAGTCACGTACGCTCTTATCGTACAAAGTAAACTCAGTAGGGCCCATTGGTTAGGATCTCAAGTTCATCCACGCCGTCCATCCGTTTTTTCAGATCATTTCAGGGGTGGAGCCCAAAAATAAAGTATATCAAAATCTCGAGTAGACCATACCAAAGGAAACAGTGGAAGTATTGATTTCCACCGTTGAAATCTTTATACGGCCCCCAATGATGTTTATTTGTCATCCAAACTGTTCATAATATCACAAAGACATGGATGACTGGAAAAAATAAATATCATCTTGATCTAAAACTTCTGAGGGCCCCAAGAACTGTTCAACGGTAGAGTTCAATTCAAACGGTTTCAGGTGGTGTGGTCCACTTGAGCTCTGGATCTGAACCATTTTTTGGCTCATGCTATAAAATTATCTCTTCAAATGTATAGACGGTGTAGATAGAAAAAATACATCATGGTGTGACCCACGTGACTTAGTGATGTGCCGTGCACCCGTCACTGACGGGTTCACGTTGGGTTGATAAAACACGTTGCGTAATCAGTACGCTTTTATCTTAGTGAGTAAACTCTTTTGGGCCCACCGTGATTACACGTGATTTATCTACGCCGTCCATCCGTTTTTACTGATAATTTTAGGCTTTGAGCCCTAAATTGAACCGTATCCACAACTCAAGTGGACCACATTACAGGAAACAGTGTTGAATGAACGTTGACCATTAAAAACATTGTGGGAGCCATAAAAGCTTTGGAACAACCTGATATTTATTTTTTCCCTTCATCTGGGTCTTTAGGACCCAACCAACAGATTGGATGTCAAATAAACAGTACAGTGGGCCTTAGGAGGATTTTAATGTTTGATATCCAATCATTATTGTTTTCCTTTGGTGTGGTCCACTTTCGATTTAAATTCGTATGATTTATTTTATCAATTCATAAAATGATTCATAAAAATGAATGAACGGAATGGATGAAACAAAAACATGATGGTGGGGCCACAAAGCACCAACCATGAGCCATGAGGCCGGTGTCAGGGGGAAATCGGATTGCGTACTGAGTTACTCAGTACGCTTTTATCGTACTGAGTAAACTCAGTTGGGCCCACTGCGATTATATGTGGTTTATCCACACCGTCCATCCATTTCGCCTGATAATTTTAGGGGTTAATCCCAAAATTTAAGTAAATCCAAAGGTAAAGTGGACCATTCCACAGGAAACAGTGTGGAATAATAATTTCCACCGTTGAAACCTTCCTAGGGTCCAAAGTAATGTTTATTTGTCATCCAACCTGTTCATAAGATCACGAGGACATGGATGAAGAGAAAACAAAAACATAAGCTTGATCCAAAACTTCCGTGGCCTCCAAAAATTTTTCAATGGTAGAGGTTCAATCAAACTCTTTCCTGTAGTGTGGTCCACTTGAGATTTTGATATGCTTAATTTTTAGGCTCAAGCCCTAAAATTATCTTTTAACATGGATTAACGGAGTGGATAAAATAAATAAATAACGGTGGACCCCATACAGTTTACTCAGTACGCTAATGGTACTGAGTTACTCAGTACGCAATCCGCTTCCGTCAGGGGGAGTAGCCAATACGTCTCCCCAACTGACGGGTTGCGTAGCCATCCCGCGGAAGTGACGCACCAAGTTCTGTGGGCCCCACCATGATGTATGTGTTTCATCCATTCCGTTCATCCATTTTTAAATATTATTTTATTACAATAAACTCAAAAATGAGAGGGATATAAATCTCAGGTGGACCACACCACATGAAAACAATAGTGAATGGTGTTGCCATTTAAATCCTCCTATGGCCCACTATACTGTTTATTTGACATCCAATCTGTTGATTAGGTCATACAGGCCCAGATGAAGAGAAAAAACAAATATCAGCTTGATCCAAAACTTTTATGACCCCCAAAATGTTTTTCATGGTCTACCCTCATTTAACACTGTTTCCTGTAATGTGGTCCACTTAAGATTTGGATATATCTCATTTTTGGACTTATACCATAAAATGATCTGTAAAAACATATGAATGGCATGGATGAAACACATACATTATGGTGTGACCCACATAGCACCGACCACAGCGGACTTGGATTGCGTCCTACCCCCGCCTGGACGGTAATCCGGCCGGGCAGGGCTCTGTGGAGCCCACCGTGATGTAACTGTTTCATCCTGCCGTCCAACGATTTTTTCAGAAAATTTTAATACGTGAACCAAAAAATGAGGCAGGTTCAGGGCTTGAGTGGACCACAAAGTGGGGATTGAACGTCCACCATTAAAAGCTTCTTTGGGGCCAGACAAGTTTCGGATCAAGCTGATATTTGGTGTTTAAGTTCATCCACGTCTACGTGACCTGATGAATAGGTTTTATGGTTTAAAAAAACATCACGTGGGCCCTTAGAAATGTTTCAACGGTGGGTGTCATATCATGTGGGCCCTTAGAAATGTTTCAACGGTGGGTGTCATATCACGTGGGCCCTTAGAAATGTTTCAACGGTGGGTGTCATATCACGTGGGCCCTTAGAAATGTTTCAACTGTGGATATCATTATCCCTGTTGTTTCCTGTGGTATGGTACACTTGATCTTTAGATATGATTCAATTTTTGGCTCAACCCCTTAAATTAGATGGAAATAAACAGTACAGTGGGCCTTAGGAGGATTTTAATGATAGATATCCAACCACTATTGCTTTCATGTGGTGTGGTCCACCTGAGATTTATATACCTCTCATTTTTGGGACCAAGCCATAAAATGATCTGTAAAAATGTGTGAACGGAATGGATGAAACACGTACATCATTGTGGGGCCCACAGATCACCGACCACCAGCCCCTGGGGCTGGTGTCAGGGGGAGTAGCCAATCCGTTTCCATGCTCCTTGAGCTCCAGTTGCACAGACGGTTCAAAGGAGATCAAAGTTACGTGGGCCCAAAGTGATGTATTTATTATATGTACACCGTTCATCTATTTTTGGAGATCAAAGTTAATTGGCCTTCGTGTAAGATCAGTTGGCCCACACATGAACTTATGGTTGACATTCCATTCACACTATTCCATATGATATGGTGCATTTGAGTGGTAAATGTAACTGATTTTTTTACCTCAAGACCTGATAGTGAATATAAAATATGATGAATGGAGTGAGTTTTACACTTAAAATATGGTGGCCCACATTGACTTGAGTGTTGTAGAGAACTCTACCTCTATCACATTTGCTCTCTCTCTCTCTCTCTCTCTCTCTCTCTCTCTCTCTCTCTCTCTCTCTCTCTCTCTCTCCTCTTTGTTCAATGTTTTTCACAATAATAGGGTTTCATGGTAGACATTCAATTCACATTGTTTGCCTTCGTGTGGTCCACATGATTTTTTAGTAAGCTTCATTTTTTGGATAAAGACTTATATATATTATTTTACAGAGAAAAATATGTCAGGAGGAAGAGAGGTAGGCAACCTGATATAGGGTGGAGGTACGGTCCAGTTAATTACAATAATAATATTCAATGTATTCTCACACTGGAACAGAGCCCATCTCCACGTATGTGTTGTGATCTAACCCATTTATTTGGATGGACCTGACCATGTAAATTAACCGATGGGAACCTGATTGGATCCAGTTCTGGGTCCTTATAGCCTCTGACCCAAAAGGACCTGGACCTGGCAAGACCGGAGCGCAATCAGCTTGGGTCCAGGATCTCTAGGACCCAACCCGTTGTCAACCCTACACACACAGCTCAGTGGAATTATTGGATGTTTTCATTTGGGCCTAGCAATGTATAGGTTAGGAGCATGCGGCCGGACTACGATTAGGTTGGAATCCAGCCCATTTACACCCTAGTGGTGGGGTACACCTCTGCCATCCAAAAATGTTTATCTGGTGACAAACGATACCAACCGTTCAATTAGTCATCCTCTTGCAGTTGCATAAGACCCTTTATGGCAGAAACCACTATCAATTGAAGTGGGGCCCACTACCATTGAGTGCTGAGCCATTTTTGAAAAAAAAAAAAAAAAAAAAAACCTTTTATATGTGCAACTGCTAAAGAAGGTCACTCCCCATAACACAGGTTTGGATGTAATGATGGCACAGTACAAAATTTTCCTACCTAATTATGGCCAAATTCCTGTGGGGACAGTGGGCCCACCTATGATCACGGTGGACCATTGAGGAGAAACACCCTGTTGGATGATCATAACCGTCCGAACAAGTCCAGCAAAATCGATGTAGAGAAATTTTTTGATCCAATGGCAGTGATCACCTGAAAAGCTTATCAGGCCATGCGCAATCCAGTGGAGCTCTCCAATCAAACAGTCATTGTGATCATAGGTGGGCCTACTTTGGCAAACAGGATCATAGCTCAGTATAAGCGTATACACACAATTGAGGTATATGGCATTGCCATTAGAACCAAAACCAAAATTACAGGGCATGATTTGTTCACTCAAAGCCCAGGTAATACACAGAAAGAACTGTATGTTGTATTATAATTTTCTTTTATACCTTTAATGGCTCACCAGAAGATGAATTCTCGATGGAACTATTACATGATGCGTCTCCCAAAGGGACGGCAGACATGGGCTCAGCATCGCCATCACTGATGGCTTACTCATCGTCAATTTTAGGAGAATTGAGCCGTCTCACCCTTTCATCAAGCTCAGCCATGACTGCCGGTTCCTGCTTTTTCCGTTGCTTTGTGATGGTATTGTCCGTCAGCAAACCGACCTGATCGAAAGCAACCTGCAATCCATAATAAAATGATTGAGTAGATCACGTCTCTTGCTGGGCCAATTGTCGGGTGGGCTATATATATATATATATATACATACACACACACACACACACACACTCCATGGCCTAAATATCAGCCCGGACCAGCCATCGGGTGGCCCACATGAGCGCATTGAATGTGGACACTTTATCAAATGCCCAATAATCTTCCACATGTGCAATCCACCTTATGAACTGTTACCTGATTTGTACTCTCATCTACATGGTGTTTGAGATGCTATCAGTGTCAATAGCCTTCTCATTCATCCAGTGTTCTGTGGGTTGCTCCTTCAATCGAATTTTAGTAGTGACCACACGTCAAGATCTAAGTGGACCCCACAATTAATTGGATCATCGGGTGGGTCCCAATGTATCATCCATGGCCCAAATATCAGCCCAGACTATTCATCAGGCGGCCACACGAGCGTATTGAATGTGGACCCTATCAGTACCCAATTATCTTCCACAAGCGCAACCACCTTGTGAACAGTGGCCTGATTCGTGGGCTATGGAGATGAACGGCAGGAAACGCGTGATGGACGGCCCATATATCACGTGTCGTTTGAGATGGCTATTATTGCAATTCACCTTCTCATTCATCCATGGTTCCATGCATTACTCCTTGAATTGAATTTTGATATGGACCACAGGCCAAGATCTCAGTGGACCCCACGATTGAAAGATATTCAATCAGAGCCACAATAGTCCTGCGTTGTTGTATAAATAGAAGTATTTTGTTTAAACATTAGAGCTTTTCCACATATGCATGTGCAAGGAAGATAATGTAGAAGCTGCCGCATATGCCATGAGTTCCAATAGGGGTGAAATATCCAAGCCATCCATTTGGCGGGTCTAATCATGTAGATGTTCTCACCCAAAAAATAAGGCTATTCACTCATCAGGTGGGCCACAGTTTTAGAAACATATGGATGGATTAAAAAAGTTCTTTCTCACCCTACAATTCATTCATAAACTGTGCCCCACCTGCATAGCAAGAACCCTCCGATGAAAGGGGCGGATCTCGTAGGCATGGCCATGTTGGCACATGCGGTGCCGCGTACACAATCTGCCTCACAAACGTGTCTGAACGTAGCAAAGCTCTAAAGATGATCATCTTACCGTCAACAATTCATCAGGATCAAATAGATGATGGGTTGTCCTTTGCAAGATACTGATCACGTCGCCGAGTTGGTGGGCCATCAGCAACTCCTCTTCCCTCATCTGCAATGCAACAACACCCAAGAAATACAATTTAAACCGCATGCGGCAAACAGAAGCCAAGAAAATGCAGAAAATGCAAAACTGATACCTTGAAGATTGCCAAGGCTACATGAAACAGAACCTTCGCTCCCTCGTTGAAAAGAATGTCCCACACTCGCATCGTCGTCTGAAAATGGATTCATGGATAGAGGAGGATTTAGTCACAGGAAATGCATACAAACTGTGGTTTCAAGACTTAGAGAAAGTCCGATTTGACTGTCTGAGGTGACTCGGATTCAGTACTACCCCAATCCGGTTCAATACCACGAGCCCCCCACTTGGGTCCCCGACTCCGGCGAGTTGCGACTCAACTCGAGCCAGGACAAGTTGAACCAAGTCTAAAAATCATGATACAAACTGACATGATTAGCCTGCATCACACACGAGGAGAGTTTGAGGCGATTAGCAGAACATGTGAAATGGCATGTGCATGCGAGATCCTGGCCATCCATCCAGTGGATGCCACTATGAACATTCCTTATAGCCCAAAAGATCATATGGTCCACTCATCATCATGTGGGCCATGTGTGTATAGTAAAGACCAGGATGGGCCACTTGCCACTAGGTGGATGCCACCATTCAGTGGGTCAGGATGGTTCACCCATCATCCAGGTGTGCTACACATGCTTGAGAAAATGGATGGTTAGATAAGATGACCTATGGTTTACACTCGACATGCACATGTGGCCCACCTGACGACAGGACCTTTTTTTAAAAAAACTTATTATTTTGTGTCAGGCGCATGTTAATGGTATCCTCCAACTGATGAGTGGACCAGATCCTGCATGCATGCATCACATTGCCATGCGCACCACAAATCTCCTCTTCATGTAAATCGCCTCAGCATTTTTGTTGATCTAATGCCATTTTTTTTTTCCCTAGAAATGATAGCTTGTCAAGTCAAAAGCGATAGAGTGAGATATAAAGGGGGAGGATTTATAAGGGCAGACTCCTAAGCCAAAGCAAACATCCAGATTGCTGATGCCTTCAGTTCTAAAAATTTGGGGCCCATTGTTAGGTGATTGAACTTTATCACTTGATCAGAATGTTGATTTGATGAGACGTGCCACGGACGTCCCAGATATCTCCCATACTGGAAGACTCATGAATAGGTGGTGCCTACAAATAAACAAGAAAAAGAATACAGCAAACATATTCATAGCAACAATGTTCTTTGTATTGCCAATACAATCAATAATATCAGCTGGAGATATCTGTATTGCATCTCAGCGAAACAAAACATGGGACGTATCAATCTTGTCGGCTAATATTTCATGATATTCAAAATATTGTGAGATGTTGGCTGGAATCCTTTGCTATAAATAGTGTATTGTTATTGCATGTATCAAAAAATAAATAAATCGGAAAACCCAAAAAAACTTCAATCTTTTGGAAATCTTTTTGGGGGATTCTTCCTGAGAGTGCTTTAACAACTCATGTTTTTTTTAAATTTTTTTAAATTTTTTTAAATTTTAAATTTTTTTAAAATTTTTTAATTTTTTAATTTTTATTTTTATTTTTATTTTTTACATCAATACACAAATTTGGGAGAGAAATAACAACTTGAAATCAGGCCAGAACTCAAACGTGAGAAGGGGTGAAATTTGTTTTCTTTGTACATAGTAGCATGGATTTCTAATAGAAATCCATGTCCATGTCTATTTTCATGCATTGACATGGAACGGATTTTTTTTTTTTTTTTTTTTTGTGGGGGTGGGGGGGGATTTATTTTCCCTTTTTCCCCCATCCTTTTTTCATGCAACAAAGGATTTGTTTTAGGGGGTGGACAGGGGGAATCAATCTCCCTTGTACTTTTTATTGTAAAGTGTGGAAGGTTATATGTTGATGAGTGTTAGTTGGCATACAGATTGGTCACACTCCTCTCTTTTTGAAGAGTTAATTTTCAAATAGATAAAATAATAATAACAAAAAATAAAACTACACCATTAGGTACACTCATTATCCGAGCTATAAATAGTACCGGCAATACGTAGAGCAACAGTATTATGACCACATAGTGGAGGTAGCGACGACGGCTTGGCGTAGGCTTGTAGGTCCCTCACTCCCTCCCCCTTCAGTTTTGTGTGTGTGAGCCGCGCACGCATGGGTGCGTGTGTTGTTAGTTGTGTTGTATGATATTTGAACGATATGAACTCATGTTGGATATAATTGCACTGCTTTTGTTTGATAGTGTGCACGCATGCACGCACACTTATAGGTAGGGGTGTACACGAGTCGGGCCGAGTCAAACTGGCCTCAGCCCGTTCAACAGCCACACAAGGCCTGAACCCGACTGGGCCTGGTCACCGGGCCAACATCTCCAGCCCGAACCGGGCCCAACACGAGTCGGGCTGAGTTCGGGCCAGTTTCGAACCTTACAGCAAGTTCATGAGAAGAGCTTTGGCAGGTAATCGCGCTCCCATTACAAAGCCCTCGATCAAGACGGTTTAGATAGTTGAACTATAGACTCCACAAAAAATCTAACTAGTCAGGACATTACATACATTTGACAAAGCATAAATAAAATATTTTAATAAATTAAATACAATCATCACGGTCGGGTCGGGCTGGGGCGAGTCGGATTTCGGACCGAGTCGGGCCGAACTGGGAGGTATCGAACTCGGCCTGAACTCACTTTCGGGCCTAGAAAATTGGCCCGTCCGACCCGAACTCAGTTCCGGGTCAGGCCGAGTCGGGCTTTTTCGGCCGGGTGGAGCGAGCTAACCGGGCTAGCCGTTTGTGTACACCCCTACTTATAGGTCGACCTCATGGGATCTTCCCATGAGGTTGAGCTCTATGGGCTCCACTGTGATGTGTGTTGGACATCCACACCATCAATTTGACGCACCCTTCCATGGTGGGCCATGGGCTTAAAATTCAGGCGAATCCATGACTTGGTGGGCCACACCATAGACAATAGTTGAGAGTGGATGCTCAAACACCGAAACCTTCCTGATTGTTTATAGGGCCCACTGAGATGTGGTTCAGACATCCAACCCATCCATTGTGTGTCTCATTTGGATGAGGGGTCATACCAAATTTAATGACATTCCAAAACTCAGGTGGGCCCCACCAAGTGCTTTTATATGTTTCAGAATGATTTCACATGGTTTCAGATTGTCTAGCCCACTTGAATTCCGAATGTGGCTGATTTTTGGGACATCCCATAACCTAAAGAGGATCCACCAAAAGCATGGTCCAGATGTCCAGCACATCACAGTGGGGCCCACAGAGCTCGACCTCACGGGAAGCTCTCATGAGATCGATCTCATGGAACCTTTTCCCACACACACACAAATTCCATCATTTTCCTAACGTATTCCTCAAATAATGATATAATTTCCAGTATCTACACAATAATATTGACGAAATCAATAGATGTTTCCGTATCCCAGGGGTGAAATTCATGTAATGATAATGATATGTAAAACCTTGCATAATAATATATAGACCGAATATCAAAGGGTTTAATTTTTTGATCTGGGAAAAAATTGGGGCACCCACAATCCATGATGAGACCCATCAAATCAACGGTCTTCACCACCATACCACGGGCCCCACTTGTACAGACTTGGGATATAAGGATATCAAAAACAACCAAGCATTGATACCCATACTCAGAAGTACATGACATATACATGTGACTCAAATTGCCCAAATCGTGGATCCCAGTTCCGATGGCTCATAATAAACAACTACACTAAAATTATAACCTAACTGGAAAATTAGCCGATATCTATTGGGGGGCTTGAGAGAAAATAGCTGAGGGTCCAACTTCATCAAAGTTTAGGATTGTCTAACATAACTAATTTACGTAATGACTACAGTGGGGCTCATGATTTGGACAGTTCAACTTAAGCTACACATGCCCTGTGTACAACTTCCGAGTGCACTGACATGGTGTGTCGTAATGGCCGTTAGTAATGGTGGCAACTCTTACACGTTACGGTGTCGTAACAGTCAGAATGGCCGTTACGGAAAAAATGACTCGCAACAACCGTTACAGCCCCCGTGGGTCCGTTACGCTTCCCGTAAAGGCCGTAATGACTCCATAACAGTCCATTACAGGCCGATACATTTTTTTTTTCAATGAAAAAAGAAAAGAAGAAAAAGAACTGTAATGGCCATTACGAAGGCCATAACAACTATCATAGCTCGTATCGTAAAGGTAACGGTGGTGGCTGTTACGGCCACCATTACCATTATAGAATACCTTGGTGCACTCACATGAACCATCATTATGTGTCTGATTTATCAAATAATGCCTATTTCAAAAATTAGGCCACATTCATGATGGTCAATGCAACAGGCCAAAATTGTTAATCTTTCAAGAGAAAATTCTAGTGAAATTTCATGTATAAAGAAGTAATTATTTGATCTTTTCTTCATGTCTAAATGTCATATCAATTCTTTCTTGAAACATCTAAATAAAGAAAAAGAACAGTGGTCCACTTCCTCTTACCTCTGATGGCAAGCTCTTAGAGAAGAGGCATAAGAACCACTCTGTGGTCACAAGGGAAGCATCAAACTCCATTGCTTCCAAATGGGCAGCAATCCTGCATTTTACCAATATGAGAAAGAGATTCTCTCGTTTGGGTGCCATGCACTGTTGCTCCTCATTATGTACTAAAAACATAGGACACATGGTACAATGGTCCATGATCCGATCTTCATTGGACTCATCCTATTATGGATTGGCGATGGTAGAAAAAATCTCACTGATTGTCTTGACCATCCTACAACAATATGAGTACCATGGACTAAATGTCATCCAAAACAGAGTCGACTCGGGCAACAAAACAAGTCACCAAACTGAAAAAAGAACAGAAACGGATCAAACAGAATGAATCAGCATGAGTCGCACCGGTTCAGGTCTCCAAACGAGTCACACAACAAAACCGCTATTTAAAACCATGGACCACCTAGAAATCGACAGCAGAAAAAGAAAAAAACTGCCAAGGTCATCATTGAACAGGAAATGGCCTTCAGAGAGCGGTCCATCGATTGTGGAACCCGCCTCCAAATGCAGTTCGGATCATGAACTCTTGTGCCACATGTCCAATTCAAGTGCAGGGCGTGGTGCTCATGAGAAATGCACTGAGTCAGCTGATGAAGTTGAACGGATTGTGAATTAAATACCTGGGGTACTTTTGAGAAAGCAAATCTTTGAACACTCTTTGCTCGACATGGCATCCAGATAGGTTATAGGTGTAGCAATCATTTACTAAGACATTTTCAAGGAGGACGGCAAGCATCCAAAATGCATCTTCCTCCGTTTTCATCACTAGCAACAATAGTGCGGCCACGAAATTTAAACCCTGCACCGTTTCATGAGAATTCAAGGCACAAAATCACAAGAAAGCCTAGGATGTCTGTCACTTTCTCTAAGTGATTCGCTTTTCATAGAAGTGGAAAACAGCTATACGATCCGACCTAATCTCAACCACAAGCCCTACCTTGGACGGCCATGTCTTGAAAATTTGAAATGTGCACCAATTGAAAATTTCCAATCCAAGTGAACGTGAATACTTTTCTTTATAACCATTAATTTTCTTTCCCATAAAGTCCTCCAACAAAATGGCTACGTCTAATGAGAAATCCTTTGATACTCTGGCAAAGTATAATGAATGATATGCAGGAAGGAAGTTAGAAATTACTGAGCAATTGCGTAAGTGGCATACAGGTGATTCACACTAAACCGTCCAAATTACGGGTACTGGTTAAAAAATTAATCGTCTTCAGTAATTTAAATATTAGATTGATGAACATCTATTGGATGATTGAAAATGAAAAATATGCATTTGACCTTATTTTAAAACACAAGTGTTCACGAATCAGAGATTAGGATTGTTGAATGTGATTTAGCAACAGTGAGTTCCACTTGGTTTACTTTGAGTTAATATATGCCACAAGTACCATTTCTAAGTGCCTGCACATCAAGCGTCATACGTAGGCAGAGTATCAAATAGCTCCCAATGTCCTATAAGTGCAATTTTTTGGTATATGGCCCATCCAAGGTAGATACTACATGATGAACGGCTCAGATCGCATCCATGTTTGACATGTGAATGAAAAGCAAGTCACTGATAAGTTGAGCCAAAAAGAGTGACAAATGCTATAATGTGGCCCCAATGTGATAACGAACGGAATCAATTACCATAAGAGAACAATATCAGTAATGAAATAAAACAAATGGGACTTGCCTGACAATACCCAACATGGGAATCTCTAAAAGAATACCCAACAAGGACACGCCGTAAAGCAGCATGGCCTTCCTCTGTATCCAGATAAGGATGACCGGGGAATGTGCGTGGTAAATCCTGCATATATTCCAAGAAAGGAGAGAAATGAGTCAAAGGCAAGTGAAGGCATTAGAAATAGAAAGTGTTGCTTCAACAAAATAAGTGACCATTTTAAATTAACAAGGTGGAGCAATGTTTTCAAACCTGGACCAGAACCTTACCTGTTTTTGTGAGCAGTTCGGTCCAACCCCCAACCCGTTTCGGCTCAAACTTTAACTTGAGTTATATTAAATAAAAAAATTAATAAACTATAGGTAGAAATCCTAGTATTGAACTCTATATGATAGAGGTCTTTTTCCCCCCACATGTACACCTTAATTGACCCAGACCATTTTGGTGGTTGGTTTCAGTCCAAAACAGTCTGACTGCCTGGTACGGTCCTGGTTTCAAAACACTGCAATAGAGAGATGAATGTGAAAGGAAAATTAGATAAGATATTGACCCTTTTATTCTATTTCTTTTATCCACATGTGGATGACCTTTGCACAATTTCTTTCATATGTTGCATCTCTTAGGGGCTTCTATGTCAGTCTTCCACTATTGGGATGGGTCAAATGTGCCCAGCCCATATTGTTAGTGGAGTTAAGGGCCTGTTTGGAGTTGCTTAATTATACACTTTTAGAAGATTGTAATTACCAAACACATTGAATTAAGTGATAAAAACATCTGGAAGCAATTACAAAAAAGAGTGGCTGTTTCCCTCCGTAATATGGAGACATGATGCGGGACAACTAATCAATCCCTTCAGGGGACCCTACTCGAGCCTGGTGTGAAAATGCCCCTGCATTAATCAGACACATCCTGCTCTGATACCATTTTGATGGAGGACAATTAACCACTTGCTCTAAAAGCTCAAATTGATAGAGCGTGGCGAATCAATCCCTTTATCTCATAGCTCAGGCACCACATCCCATACGTTAGGTCTTCGAACGAACCCCCCTCGTGGACCTCACATCACATGGGTTCTGCCTCACACAAGCCACCCGCCTCACATGGGCCGCTCACCCTGAGTGTGCCTCCGCATCCCACAGGCCACCCCACTCGAGCCTAGTGTGAAGATGCCCTTGCATTATTATGTTTGTAAGAGGGGTTAGGTTTTTGACCGAACCCCCTTGTGGACCCCACATCACATGGGTTCTGCCTTACATGGGCCGCCCACCCTGGGTGTGCCTTTGCATCCTACAGGCCACCCCACTCGAGCTTGGTGTGAAAATGCCCCTGCGTTAAGATGTTTCCAGGAGGCATTTTGCGCTAAATGGGTGGACCCTCAGTTGAGAGGGGGAACATGTGTTAGATCTCTATGCATACAACATGTGCTAGATATCCATACCATTCATCAAATAGGGCAAATTGTTAACATGCCACACACACACATCCACACACATACGCACAAAGAAGAGGAAGAAGAAGAAGAAGAAGAAGAAGAAGAAGAAGGTAGCACAGTATCAAGTGAGCCACACATGTTTTCCATACAACACATGTTAGATATCCAGGCCATTCATCAGATAGGATGAAATTGTTAACATGCCACACACACACATACACACACACACACACACAAAAAAGGTAACACGGT
Source organism: Magnolia officinalis (assembly GCA_021015155.1). Lineage (NCBI taxonomy): Eukaryota > Viridiplantae > Streptophyta > Magnoliopsida > Magnoliales > Magnoliaceae > Magnolia > Magnolia officinalis. The sequence continues at coordinate 63,912,243 of JAJHSJ010000012.1, forward strand.
CATCAAGTGAGCCACGCATGTTTTCCAACTGCCCATTTTTGTCATCCATGTTTTATCCACTTGATTAGCAGACCATACACCATTTCTGGCCTATGGCATGATCAAGGTGTACCCTACTCGATGAGTGGCCTGGATCTCTAACACGTGTTCCATCCCCTTACAGGAGGCCCCTCGTTAAAAGATGACCCCTTATAGTACATAATAGAACCATTTTGTAGGGGGGAGTTATTTGATACTCTAGCAGGGTATCACAAAGGCAATCAGAAATTTCACACGTGGCATATACTAACTCTAAATTGAATCCGGATCCTCTGCTTGCCACAAACAGGAAATTCCTGTTTGTTGCCTTATGATTAGGCTACATCATGAAACTGCATTTAATGCAGCAGTGCTGACAGCTTCAGTGATGACGTGGACCAATCATGATGCAGGAAAACGAGAATTTCCTGTTTGTGGCAAGCAGAGGATCCGGAATCCTCTAAATTGCGAAACACGCTGTCACCAAGTGACAACCCCAAAACCAGATTGGTTGAACAGTCCTATCCTCTGATTTGTGGACTCTTGTTTGTTGAAATATGACCATTGGAGAGTTTCATTTAACCCTCCAATAAATGTGCACCAATCTGATAGTCAGATAATCAGATAAGCATAATTTTTGGTTCATGATACACTTAAATTTGGACAGTTTAATTTTAAATACGTGTATGCCATGTATCCAATTTCAAAGTAATTTCCAAATACTTGATTCATGATACACTTAAATTTGGACATTTTAATTTTAAATACATGTATGCCATGTATGCAATTTCAAAGTAATTTCCAAATGCTTGCATATCATCCATCACACTTTGCCAAAAGTATCAAAGTTTTTCTCTTTTGCTGGATCTTTCCAAATCCAATCTTACATACAATGCTGCAAAGCTCTCCTAGAGGTTTTCTCAGCCAATGTGTGCAGAAGGCATCCCGACTACATGCACCACATGTGCCATTGTGGCAGACAGATGCAATATCAAAGTCGTCCATCAGGTGGGTCCAATTGTTAAGATGTTCTCACCCAAAAAACAGGTCGGTGCACTTGGCAGGTGGGTCATGATGTTAGAAACAACTGGATGACTCAAATTTTTTTGAGAAAGTTCTTCTAAGCCATAGATTTGTTTCATAAATAGCTCTTCTTAGTTTACCAGCCTAATTCTTTGATTGAGGAATGCTCACCTTTGCACCTTCTTACGTAAGCACCTATGCGCACCTTTGCACACGTGTCATGGGCACAAAATCTGAATGGTCCAAGTGATGCAGCACCCCTTGAAACCTCGCTAATCCAATTTTCAGCCTGATACAAAACTCTAGTGGGCCATAGCAAAGAGAAATGCAAATCAAGGGAGGAAACTATTTCCTTTTGCCATGGCCCACCAGAGTTTTGTATCGGGCTGAAAGTTGGGCTCGTGATGTTTCAAGGGGTGCCGCATCACGTGGACAGTTCAGATTCTATGCCCATGACACGTGTGCAAAGGTGCACACAGGTGCTCACGTAAGAAGGTGCGTAGGTGAGCATTCCTCTTCTTTGATCAACCATCAACATAGTGGCCCAATTGTTTTTTTCATATATGTTTACCAAATATGTTTATTTTTGCATAAGAAAATCCCTAGCAAACAATAAAGAAATTGTTTATTGTTAATCAATTATGCACTTCCTACAAACAACACCAAATGGGCCCCAATGGTTCACAATGTTATCATTTCACCAGAGATGGAATGAACAATATTTAAAAGAAACACTAACACAACGCTTTGTTCATGGCTATTTCAAGAGCAGAATTTATTTATTTTTATTTTTATTTTTATTTTTATTTTTTTTTGTGATTTTGGAATTTCTATTGTTGGTAGAATTTCCATCCAAAAATTGCAAAATGGAGCTCATGTTGTATTGGAAAGAAAACTTTATTTTTAGCAATTGCATCAATTTTATTGGAAAGGGAGGAAGAGATTTTCTCACAGAGAATTTACAAAGAAGACCAAAAAGAATAAAAATGGCAACAAAGCAAGGTGACGAGGGTTTGACGATCGTATCCCATGAGATGACATTCAACTTAGCACTAATGAAAACCTCATCAGGACTGGCATTTTCGAAAGCATCCCATTGCACAATGCAAATCAACCATAAAGTTGCAAGGATAATCTCTAGAATATTCTCCCCTTAGGGCCTTCTCCACCCCATGCCATGCTAAGAAAAAGGCTTTTGTTGATCACGGCATCACCGAAATACATCAGAAGAGGTCTTCCACAACCTTTTTGTGTCTACGCAAGTGTTGTTTCATGATTTTTGAAAATAGAAATCCTAGACTTTGTGAAATATTTTTCTCGTGGACCGAGCCAAACGAAACCTCAAATGGTGAAACTTGTGGGATTGTTTTTTACCGTTGAAATCCGCCTCCATGAAACACACATTTTCAATTTTGGGAAGCCAGGGTTGTAACAGTGTTGGGTTCAAGCCCATAGCTCAACAGTAGATAGGATGTGTTTCAACATTGAGGTCTCGGGTTCGAGCCCGGATTACCTATCAAAAGACAAGAAAAAAAAAAAGGAAAAGGTTGTAACAGTGTTGAGTTCAAATGAAGCATTTCTCATAGCTCTTTTGGGATAATTTTCAATCGAAAAATCAGGACCATCCATAAGAATCATTTTGAATAATCCACGTTCATGCTGTTTCGTTTACCGTCTCCTGGAACCTTGAAATAGAGGCAGCATTCATCAACTGGGCTAGAGTACCATGTGCTCTTCCACCATTTTTTAAATGGCAATGAATCCCCACCATATATGCAACATGAATATAACTGAATCTAGAGCATGAAATGTGTGCCACAGTTTAGATGGAGCACAACCCAAGATCACACTGATCAGAAAATCTCCACCATCTGATATTGGACATTGAATACATAGCTGATCATTTTCATCTTAACCGTCCACTTGATGGACACCAATTGGATGGTACAATCATCCAATCAATGTGATATCCATGCCACAGATTAGATGGAGCACAACCCATGGTTACATTGATTGGAAAATATCCACCATCTGATATCAGACAATGAATACACACCACTGATCATATTCATCTCAACATCCATTTGATGGCTACAATCTTCCAATCAATTTGATTTCAGTCATACACTCCATCCCCAATGGGACCGCCTACATTTGGAAGGTCCGGTAGATCAATCAGAAAATCCTATCGACAAATCAGAGGTAATAAACAAAATCCTCACAGTCAATCCTACAATTTGCAATCAGATTTCTAGAAAATTGAAAGCAAACAACATAACCAAATAAGAATAATGATGAACTTACATGATCAATCTGCCGGGTTGCAGGCGTGACCTTCCCATCAACGGCCTTGATCAAATCATTGTAGTAGCTCTCTGGTGCGGTCGACCGCTTCTTGGCAGCCCCAGACAAGGAAAGCCACACCTTGGGCCTCAGAACAGGTGGAATTCCCTTCCTGATAAGTCTCTTCAGAGTAATTGTATTCGCAACGACAGATAACTTAAGCTTGGAGACGACAATCCTCTCCGAAAGTGAAGAGAATTTAGGCTCCAAATACCAATCCACACCTTTGCTGGCTTCCAAGGACCACCACACCCGGGCCTGCCTCCGCACCCGCTCTCTCACCTCATTCAACACATTGACGTCGTCGACATTCCCTTCGACGGTGAAACCGTAGATGTCTTGGAATTTGACAGAAATGTTGGCTTTTTTGGATATGTAATTGGTCATCCAATAAGGGCTTTGGGATTGGAATTCGCGGGAGATTTCTCTCCGCGCCTCGGTTCCGAACATCTCTTTTGGGGGAAGAAGTTGAAAATGAAGGGAATTGAGGAGATTTATGGTCTGTTTCTCGAGAGCATTGCAAGCTTAGGAAAAGACCATGTTTTTGAAGCAATGGAAGAGACCTTTTCAAGGCACTACAGAATGAAATCTGATGAGTAGATGAGAAATGGGGTTTTCAGTATTGGGTCTTCAAAAAGAAGATTGGGTAGCAAAAACCCATCTCTTGAATCATTGAAAGCGCCTTTTGTGAGGCATTAGAGCTTGAAATCTAATGATAGGAGACGGTAAAATGTGGTTTTTTTTTTTTTTTTTTTATCTCTTTTTAAATGGCTTTTCTAAGATAATATAGCTGAATAACACCTATGTTTTGGAAGCATTCAAAAGGCTGCTTTGAAGGCATTAGAGGTTGAAATCTAATGGGAGGACATGGATTTCAAGCCAGTGACGTCCCACTTTGATGCATTAGAGCTTGAAATCTAAAGAGACGGGATTGAAAAAGTGGGTTTTTTTTTTTTTTTTTTTTTCTTTTCTTTTTAAAAATTGAGTGAAAATCACCAGCATGGCATCTTATCAAGACCCCACATACCTATATCCATCAAAAAGCCCCTGCTTTTAAATTAAAGCATGATATCTGATCAGAGAGATTTTGGTAGAAAAAGGTGGTTCTTTTAAAATGGGTCTTTTGACGCATTACAGCCCAATTAAAAAAGAAAATATCTTTTATGCCATTCAAGAGCCTATCCGTGAAATTTACAGACTTGATGTTTAAAAAAATGGGTTTTTTTTTCTTCTTATTTTTTATTAGATTAGGTGTGGAATTTTTATTTTTATTTTTTTAAGAGATCAATTTTTACAATTAAAATAAGGAAATTTAATGGGACTTTTCCTTTTTCTTTCAAGGAATTGAAAGATTTGAAATGAATTGGGTTTTTTTCCCCTCTTAAGAACAGAAAAGATTAGGAAAAAAAATCTAAGTTTTTTTTAAAAAGGGATGATAGATTGAAAGAAGGGTCTAGGAGATTTCAAAAAAAAAAAGGAAAAGAAAAAAGAGAAAAAGAAAAAGAAAAGAAAATTCCAATCTTTCTTTTGCAATTAGAGATTGGAATTTGAGGGAATGAGATGAAAAAAAAAAAACTGTTTGTTTTTTAGATAGAAAAATGGGAGGTGGAGAGAGACAACGGAGATGAGTATTTTGGGAATTTTGAAATTAGTGTAGGGACAGGTGATGGGTGTCCGTGGTTGGAAGCTATTTGGGGCACACAGAGATGTCCATGAGAAATCCACTCCGTCCATCAGTTTCTCAGGATAATAATACTACAGAAATACAAAAATCAGATAGATCAAAAATTCATATGGACCACACCACATGAAACAGCGGAAACTGAATGAACACCATTGGAAACTTTTTGCGGACCACAGAAGTTCTAGATCAGAATGATATTTATGAAAATAGTTTATCCCAGTGTTATTAACATTATGAACGGTTTGGATGGAATATTAACATCGTGATCGGCTCTAGTAAAGGTTTCAACGGTGGACGTTTCCATTCTTTTTCCTGTTGTGTGGACCACCTGATTTTTTTATTTTCCTAAAATTTTCGTTTATGTCATTGTTTTATCTTCAGAAACTGATGAACGGAGTAGATTTTTCACTGGAATTTATGTGGGGCCCACATAGTTTCCCACCACAGCAACTTCCTGTGGACGGAGGCACCGATGGGCGTGAGTTGGATTACGTTGGAAGATCGCATGGCGGGCATTCAATATTTTGTCGGAATGACGAAAATGCGCCTGTATGTTTTGTTGGTGCCGAAAATGCCATTGCAGGATCTAACCGGCCATTAGGTGGGTCCCACCACTCAGCAATAGGATGGATGACATAACAAGGTGGACATCTATTTGTAAATAGTACCCCTGGATTGGATTATTTTGTAGGAAGGAATGGACAGCTAAAGATTTTCTGTTGATGTGCTTTTAACCATTCATTTCAACAATAATAGTCCAATCGAGCGTTTATGATCCTCGGATGATTGTGATTTTTTTAATATAGTTAATCCAATGTGACCCCATCTAATGATCGGTTCGGATCTTTTACAAGTTTTTTCATGTGATGAAAATTGAGCCACCTATAACTTCATCAAGTGTAAGTCTGTAACGTTGGAAGGGTATTTCTGTCAAATGACAGCAATTCAACACGTTTTTTTGTCTTATGGAGGCAGTAGGGGCATTCGAGCAATTATATGAAACAGAAGGGTGGTTTTATAATTGATTCAGGTAGTAGGAAGAGAAGAATAGCAACGGTAGGGAGACTACCGAGAAAAACTTTGATACTCTGGCTGAGTGCGATTGATGATACGCAGTCATTTGGAAATTACGTAAAAATTACACATGTGGAATAATATTAAACCGTCCAAATTATGAAAATCATTGTGGGGTCATCATGAACCAAAGGTTAAGCTTCTATGATTATCTTCCTATCCGATTGAAGAAATTTGTTGGAAAGTTAAAAATAAAAATTTCCAACGGTCCAATTTCCACAAACAAGTTTCCATGAATCAGAGGTTAGGATTGATCAACTAATCTGATCTCGATAATTTGACTTCAACACAGTGAGATTCACAATATGATCGGTTTTTTTGAGATAATTTGCCACGTGTACAATTCTGAGTGCCTGTGTAGCAAGCGTCATACGAAGCCTGATCAGATAACTCTTTGGAGACCCTGACCCTTTCTCGAGCTAGACAGCGATAGAAGAGAGTACACGTACGAGGGATTTTCAAACGTTGGAAGTCATGGTGCCTGGTATTCTGCAGTGTATGACATATCATATACACGCATGCAACCAAAACCTACGTTAATGGATGATTTTAACTCTCTGTTCGGTGGCCATAACATGGATGGTTTAGAAGAAATGAATTAGACGGTTGAAATTCGTCAAGAAAATGTCTATCGGGTGGTTAGAAAAAGTTCGTATTGAACTTTTTTTGGTCTGGAGATATCAGATTAGTACTGGATCCCTATTTGGAAGGTGTGGATTGAGGTGCGTGACCGACCATATATGGAACGACGATGTGCACGTGTATGATATATCATACTCTGTCAGAGTACCGTTTGTTTTCCCCATTTTATAAAAAGGAGTAGTTTGCTGACTTTGTCCAAGCAGGTAAGAGATGGACGGCACGATTATAGCTACGAGGTACACGTGTGCACATCTGAGCGTGCCAATGGTTTCAACGGAACCAAAAAGAAAAGAAAAGAGGATAAGCCGTCTAGGCCTCTATTTTTCTGGGCCCCACAACGCTCTTTGCCTATATCCCCTGACACGTGTCCGCTTAGTGGCTAACGGTTCATAGCCAGTTCAAATATGTCTTGATCCTGTCCAACGGTGTCCTTTTCTGAAATGTACTTGCTCGAGTACATTTTCTGAGTGTACTCACCTTACACGTGGACGATGAACAGGTACGAGAGATCGCAGCCGTTTATCAAGAAGACCCACTTGGTAGAACGCCTTGATTAAAAAATCAGACCAATGTGATCAAAGGATTAGCCACATGCGTACAAGAAAAATGAACGGTTAATATAAAAAATAGACTAATGCAGTTCTGTACATGGATCCAAACCGTTGATCTTACAAAACACAGTCTCAGCATCACAAATTTCAAAGTTGGAAGATTCTACACTATCAATAAATGGCCCAGACAATGACGGTTAAGGAGAAGGTCCCTAGCCCAAGGAAAACGTTATTATGGTCAGAGGGTTGAAATTTCAAAGTGGGGTTTATCGGGTGTCTGAGTCCACGGTGGGGCCCACTGTATCAACGGTTTGGATGATGGAAACACGTGATCTGTTGGAGCATCGTGTGGTCAGGCTGGTCCATTCCGAGAGGTGGAAATAGTTGAACAGCTTAAAAACTTGCCGCTGGGAAAGGCTGTCGCTGGAGGCTCCACCCCTCACAAGGGATCGATACCCAGACCTCATGTGTTGAAACGAGTTATCTCCACTCAGTCTGTCAATTGAGCTATGGATCTGGGTGTTGTTGGGAAAGGCTGTCGCTGGAGGTTCCTCTGCTGGGAAATTAGGTGGGCTCACTATGATGTTTGTGATAAATCCATCCCCTCCCTCCCTGTTGGCAGCATCAATTTTGGACATGATATGGATAACGAGGCAGATCCAAAACTTATGGAGGCCACATGATAGGGATAAGTGGGGGGAAAAATGCTTACCATTAAGACCTTTCAATGCCATCCAAACCATTTATAAGGCCATTTCATGAACTGAAATACAAAAAACTTAGCACGATACAAAACTTATGTGGCCAAGGGTTCGAATAAGGCCATTTCATGAACTGAAAACACAAAAAACTTAGTACGATACAAAACTTATGTGGCCAAGGGTCCTTACTCTTACCCGGGTGGTAGACTCCCACGAGTTTCAACACCGGGTCAAGGGTTCGAGTACCCACCAGTGGTGAAATCCCACGGCGTGCGTGTGTGGGGTATGTATGCGTGTGTTAAAAAAAAAAAAAAAACCCTTATGTGGCCAAACAAATGCTCCTTCCTCCGTGTGTAGCTTGATTTTGGCATCCTCCTTAATTTTTCTCTCATATCTTAAAATGAAATGGAAAAATAGATAAAAAGGATTGATTTATTACAAATACCACGGTGTGCCCCACCTAGCTTCTCAAGGAAAGGCTTTGACAGGCAATCTACGTCTATTTTTGGCCACTCATTTGGAAAGCGGATTGGGTGGTGACCCAGCATAGATCAGCTAGGTGGTGTTGGGCGCTGTGGGCCCACATTGATATATGTATTTTATATTCACATATTCATTCATTTTATTAATTTATTTGATGGCACGAGTCTAAAAATAAGTAGAGCCGAGGTTAAAGGAAAACAACTGAGATGTGTTTTTTTTTAAAATCTAATTTCTTGATAAAGCCACAGAGACCTGAATAAATCTAAATGAAGAGAAAACACAAATATCAGGTTTATCTGAAACTTTCACGGACCTGAAAGTTTTCAAATAGTGCCGTTAAATACCCACTGTTTCCTGTAGTATGGTCCGCTTGAGCCTTGGATCTACTTTACTTTTGAGTTCGTTATCCAAAATGAGTGTGGACAAAACACACGTCACAGTCGGCCCGCGGCGCCCAACACACCACCAAGCTGGGTGGTGTTGGGTCCCCATTTGTTTCTTAAACTGCGCGTGGTCCACCAAATCATTGTGACAGTTTTCAGGCCAGGTCATCAGGACCTTCTATGATGGACGGTTGAGATCTCACGATCATAATCAGCCATAAGGCACGTGTAGTGGCATGTAAATGGGTCTCTTCATGAAGCAAACCTTTGATTTGTGGGTCACATGCTTCGGTAATCCAGACCGTTGATCACTGTTTGGTAATACAGAAAGCTGGTTGAGAAGAGAAATAAGTCAATGGTCTGAATTCCACTGAAAAGAAGTGCCATGATTAGTCACTAGGACTGTCCAATCTATGACATTTTTGGCGTATGGCCCACCTATGGTGGGAATACAGAGACCTATGATCTGTATTACCTAACAATGGGCCCCACCTATCATAAGTGAAAACTCTTTCTCTAGCCCAATCTGCTTGCCCCTTCAACCCCACCAAGTGATGATCCAGACCGTTCATCTCTAACGTCCCATGCTATATATTCTAAATAGAAAATATCTTACCGTTAAGAGATACTCACCATTTATAGGGAGTTGAGCAAAAAACACTTCTTATGTGGACCTATGTTTCTAGCTATGCCACGTATATTTTTTTCCATGGAACATCTACAGTCAGATCTTCTACATGAAAGGCCTGGATCATTAGATGGTGGGCCAGGAGTGGCAAGACTTGCAAGCCAACCTCTTCAAGAAATGATAGGAATTATGAAGATATGGTGGTGGGAGAATGATGTTGTTCACGTGTGAGATTTATTTATTTCATTCTTCTTTTTATCTGTTCACATTCAATTATGAAGAGTAGAATCCACGCTACTGCCTTTTCATCCTTGAATAGTACAGTAGCGTGGGTCCCACCACTTAAACCGACAATCACGCGCCACAGTATACGGATGGAGAGCCCAGAGGCCCACATGAAATGATGGTTGGATGATCGGAAGTTTTAATCAGGTGGTGGCATTTGTATATGGATTATGATCATATTAGAGTACACAGATGTTTCATTTCTTACGTATATTTCAGTTATCCTGATGGTGAAATATCTTGTGAGAAGGGGTCATATATAATCTGTAAGTTTTCTTAGATAAGCTAAGCATTCGGATTGTAAGTTACTTTAGAATTATTATTTTTTTTTAAATTTTATTTTATAACACATGCACACACACCCCCACACACTCACGCTAGTGGAATTTCACCACCTATGGATACTCGAACTCTTGACCGGGTGTTGAAACTCCTGAGAGTCTACCACGCAAGAGTAAAGATCCCAGTTACTTTGATAAACTACTTATGGATAGAGTAAACTTATCTTGGTTTTTTACTTGTTTAGCAAATAAACATGTTTAGGGAGTGTTTAAATCGTAAGTTGCTTTAGATAAGTTTTTTATGTCATAAGTAGTTATGAACACTTCAACACTAGCACGGTTACTTTCACTACTTTCTTTAGTTACATAGATGAGATGCAGTATTGACTTATATATGAAGATGTATTTGATTTGTAATTGTCACTAGCAAAAAAAGGGTTTAAAATCGGCATGCAGCTAGAATCATAAAATTGTTAATGGATTAAAGGATTGTGAGATTTCTCAATTCAAGTGACTCCTGTGATTGGTCTACGACCATAGATTATGAGTAAGGGGTTGTTTGACACTGTGGATTGGAGGGGACTAGAGGGGATTGGAGGGGGTTTCAAATCCCCTTGGTTGTTTGGCACATAAAGTAATTAGGAGTTTCAAATCTAGGGAGTTTCTAATCTAGGGATTTCTAATTCCTTCTTTGAGAGGGTTTGCAATCCACGGTGAGAGCTTGGATTACACCTAAAATCATTTCAATAATTGCAGGTGTGACATGTGTGTCACTGTACACTATCATTCTATTGGGCACATGGCCCACTAATGATGATCAACACCGTCCAAACATTGTCCATGTAAATTGGCACCGTCCAAACATTGTCCATATTAATCAACGATTAAAAATTGTTGGTTAGTCACTCAGACATGATCTTGTGCTTGCGGTCCATCTGAGACTTGGAATTTCATCATTTTCAGGCAAAGTATATATTTTAGCGGGCTTATCACAAACATAGTGTCAAAAATTATATATCTCACTAATTAGAGATATTAAAGTTGATTTAGTAATTAAATTCAAACCCCTGTAAATATACCATGCACAAGTATTTTTGGATTAAAGTTGATTCACAATCCAGGGTGCCAAACACATTGGGAAGATTGCAAATCCAGGGGGTTCCGAATCAAGGGGGTTCCAAATCCA